>CM071605.1:29252086-29457086 GCA_036365135.1 Miichthys miiuy | reverse complement strand
AGATTGGATAACTCTGCTGCATTGTCAAAGATGTTGTTGATATCCCGTACAGCTTGATTCAGGCCATCTTCACTGTGGGAATATGAGTTGGAGATAAAATGGTCTAATTGAAATTGAATTGTTTGATGTGTGATTGCTTTCTGGTAGTGGTCTTTGCTGTCGTTTGTCCATCTATAAGGTTGTTTTGTATAGTTCAGTTTACTGGGCTCCGCTGTGTGAGGGTCTGTTACTGTCTTTCTAATGTACAGTGTAATTTTACTGTGGTCAGATAATGGTGTGAGGGGGCTGACTGTACATGCTCTCAGATAGAAGGTCTAGGTCTGTTATGTTGTCTACTGTGCTCTCTCTCTCTGTCTTCAGTGTGTGTGGAGGAGCTGGATGAATTTGAGTTTTTCTTTCTATTTTCCTTTTTCTGTTTTTTTTCGTTGTGTGTTTGTGACTATAGTTGTGTTAGTTTAGTGTTTGTTTGGTTGTTCTTTGGTTAGTTTAGTGTTTGTTTGGTTGTTCTTTGGTTAGTTTAGTGTTTGTTTGGTTGTTCTTTGGTTAGTTTAGTGTTGGTTTGTCACGTGTTTTGTCTGAGGAGCTGGCATGGCGTCCAGCAGCATTTTCTGCAGGCTGACACGGAGGCACGGCATTAAAACCGAGCCGGCTCTCCGTGCAGCGTGGAGGAGGTCGCACTGGCCGGGAGAGGTCATCGGGCACGGCTCTGTGAAGTCCGCTGCCCGCATGAACAGCGGTGGTCCTGTTCCTGGAGACGGTGGAGCAGGTGAACAGGTTGGTGGAGACGGTGGAGCAGGTGAACAGGTTGGTGGAGACGGGCATCACGGTGAACGGGATGTTTGAGCGGTGATGCTGCGGACGCAGCCGGACACAAAGATCACCCTGTCAAACGTCCCTCCGTTCATCAGTGATGAGTTCTTAATCAGAGAGCTGTCCAGACACGGAAAGGTGGTGTCACCTATAAGGAAGGTGTTGTCGGGCTGCAGGTCCCCCCTGCTGAGACACGTCGTGTCTCACCGCAGGCAGCTCTTCATGTTGCTCAACAACAAAGACGAAGACTTTGATTACCGCTTCCGTGTCCGCGTGGATGACTTTGAATATGTGCTGTTTGCAACGTCATCCACTGTAAAGTGTTTTGGATGTGGCGGGAGGGACATCTGATCAAAGCCTGTCCTAACCGCGGTGCCCGGCGGCCTCCGCTCCCACTCCCGGCGGCCGACCCGTTCGGCGTGCAGACAGGGCGTCGGTGGGGGCGGTACCGTTGGGGAGAAAAAGGACACGGGAGCTACAGAGAAACAACCGGAGGAGGAGATGCAGAGCCAGGCTGGAGGGAGCACTGAGGTGGGAGGTGGAACAGGTGAGGACACAGGTGATACTTCAGGTAAAGGAGCAGGTGAAGTGGTGAAGGATGTGGGTGAAATAGGTGAGGGGGGAGAGGCAGGTGAGCCTGTAGGTGAGCCTGTGGGTGAGGCTGTAGGTGAGGCTGTAGGTGAGCCTGTAGGTGAGGCTGTAGGTGAGGCTGTAGGTGAGGCTGTGGGTGAGCCTGTAGGTGAGGCTGTAGGTGAGGCTGTGGGTGAGGCTGTAGGTGAGGCTGTAGGTGAGCCTGTAGGTGAGGCTGTAGGTGAGGCTGTGGGTGAGCCTGTAGGTGAGGCTGTAGGTGAGGTGAGTGAGGCAGGTAAAGTAGCAGAGGAGCTGTGTGAAGAATTGCAGTGTGGAGCAGCTGAGGCTGAAGGGATGGAGGCCTGTGAGGCTGGGTGGAGGTCTGCTCCTCTGAAACGGCGCAGTAAGAGGAGAAGTGCTTTGACTGCGATGGTCGGTGGTAAGGCCGGGCGGCTGGCAGGTAAGCCTGCTGTAGAGAGCGGAGCAGCTCTGTCTGACAGCAGTGACCTGTCTCACACTCAGCAGGCTGCTGCTCAGGTGTATTCAGCTGAGGTACTGAAGGCCTTTTTGAAGTCAGTCTGAGGCAGCAGTGGGACCATGGGAAAGTTCAAATTAAACTTTTATGTCAGCAGCACACGCTCAGTGTCACACATGACATCACCAGATCTATCAGAGATCTGCAGACTGATATTGTGGATCTCGAGTGTGAAAGTGAGTCCACAGGAAATCGAGGATATATTGAAATCCTCAAGACTGAAAAGATGGCTTTAGCCAGCCTGCTGGACACTAAAGTACAGGGTGCGCTGGTCCAGTCCCGGTCCAGAACATCAAGGAGATGGATGCTCCATCGAGCTTCTTCTTTGGTTTAGAGAAGAGACACGGGCAGAGGAGACAGATCCACTCTCTGCTCTCTGCGACGGGGCAGGAGCTGACGGAGCCAGGCCTGATCAGGAAGAGAGCCGTCGAGTTTTATGCTTCACTGTTTAAAAGTGAGTTTAAAGAAAACGAGAAACTGATGGAGGAGGTCTGTGGTGGACTTCCTCAGATGTCTGCAGAGGCTAACCTACAGCTCGACAGCCCACTGACTCCACAGGAGCTGTACGCTGCACTGCAGAGCATGCAGGGGAGAAGGCTCCAGGCATCGACGGCCTCACTGGAGTTTTATAAAGCTTTCTGGGACATCTTGGCCGGTGACATCTTAGATGTTTTTAACGAGAGCCTGGTGGCTGGGTCACTGGCTCTGTCGAGTAGGAGAGCCATCATCACCCTCCTGCCCAAGAAAGGGAAATCTGCAGGACATCAGAAACTGGCGTCCTGTGTCTCTCCTCTGCACTGACTATAAAGTACTGTCCAAAGTCTTAGCCAATAGGCTGAGAGGAGCCATGGAGCAGATTCTCCACCGGGACCAGACGTACTGTGTGCCCGGCAGGTCTATGGTAGATAATATCTACCTCATTCGGGAGGATGTGTGTGTTTTAAACTCTGTCATCGAGAAGTTTTCTGTTGTGTCGTCTGCGAGGGTGAACTGGAAGAAGAGCGAGGCCCTCGCTGTTGGCGAGTGGCGTGAAGGCCTCCCTGTTCTCCCTCAGGGCCTGACCTGGAAAAGGGAACGTCTAAAATATCTTGGCATTTATCTAGGCAACAGAGACATCGAAAAAAAGAACTGGGAGAACATCACGGACAAAGTGGATAACAAACTGGCTAAGTGGAGGTGGCTCCACTCCCAGATGTCTTTCAGAGGGAGGGTCCTGGTCTTAAATAACCTGGTGGCCTCCCTGCTATGGCACCGGTTAGCCTGTCTGGACCCTCCATCAGGTCTAATTGCCCAAATCCAGGTAAAGGTAGTGAACTTTTTCTGGGATAAATTACATTGGGTACCTCAGTCTGTGTTGTTTTTATCCAGAGATGAGGGGGGCCAGGGCCTGGTCCACCTGGCTAGCAGGACAGCCACCTTCAGGCTCCAGTTCATCCAGAAATATGACTGGACCTGAGGATCTGGTGTGGAGGGACGTGGCCAGCTGCATACTCAGGCGTGTCAACAACCTGGGGCTGGATGCTGCTCTGTTTTTAACTGATTTTAATTTTCTAAAGTTAGGTGGGTTGCCTCCTTTTTATCAGGGTGCTTTTAAATCCTGGGCGCTGTTTGAAAGTAAAAGAAGTGAGAGGTGTGACTCTCTGCACTGGCTGTTAAAGGAGCCTTTAATCTGTGGTGCCAGGCTGGACGTGAGCTGCAGCACTGTGCCTGGGCTGATGGGGGCGCTCTGCAGCTCAGGGGTCGTCTGTCTGAGTCAGCTGGTGAATGCAGCAGGACCGGCGCTCACGGACAGCCAGGCTCTGAGCTCTGTGCTGGGGGTGCGCTCTGTCCGGCTGATGGAGAAGAGCCTGGAGCTCTGGAGGAAGAGGCTGACAGAGAAGGAGAGAGGCCTTCTCCTCAGACACAGCAGAGGAGAGGCTGAACCTGACCCCTGACCCTTACCCAGAGATCCACCTGAGCCCTGGGTTCACAGAGCTCAGCGGCCCTCTCTTAAAAACATGCAGTGGAGAAAAACTAAGCCTGCACAAGGCCGATAAAAAGACTCTGTACACAAGCTGTGTAAAAACTATCCACAGAACGGGCCTGTGCAATAGAGAGGAGTGTGTGTGGACTGAGAGGCTGGGCGGGCTGAGCCCACAGTGGACAACTCTGTGCAAACCTCCTCTGAACAAGAGAGCTGGAGATCTCCAATGGACAATCTTACATGGTGCCATTGCAACCAACGCCTTTTTATCTGTCATTAATGGCAGTGTTTTAAACGAGTGTCCTTTCTGTGGTCTGACTGAAAACATCTTTCATGTTTTCACTGAGTGCAGGAGATTAACAGGAATCTTCCATGTTTTAACTCGTGTTTTTAACCTGTTTGGGTGATTTTTACTATCCCTGGTTTGATTTGTGGAGTTAGACACAGAAAGAGCAAAGTGTCAACTCCTGAACTTTTAATAGGAGAAGTTAAAATGTCGATCTACCTGACTCGTAGGGACAGACTGCAGGGAGGGCCGACTCTTGACGCTGTGACTCTGTGGAAGTTGAACGTGAAGGCCAGACTGAAGCTGGAGTTCTGCTTCCACAGGGCCACAGGAAATGTGGAGGTGTTTGCACAGCAGTGGGCTCATGAAGAGCTTCTGGGTCAGGTGACCGACAGAGAGCTGAAGTTTGCTTCATTCTGACACTGATTCAGTGATCAAGGAACTGTTTGTTTGTTTTATGTAACTGTGAATAAAGTGCTGTTCAAAAATCAAAATCAAATCTCTCTGTCTCTTATGGTACCTGTCTCTCTGTCTCTCATCGTACCTGTCTCTCTCTCTGCAGCTCTGATCCTGGACCTGATGACGGTTGCAGGGATGCAGAAGTTGGTCAAGCGCAAAGGACCATGGGACTTCCCTCCGGGCTTTCTGGACTACGTTGCCATGGATACGTATTCTTTCCCAGCAGCCCACGCCAGCCGAGCTGTCATGGTGTCCAAGTTCCTGCTGAATCACCTGGTCCTCGCGGTCAGTCCTCACGCTTCATGTTCAGGTTCTGTTAGCGTGTTGTTAGCAAGTTGTTAGGGTGTTGTTAGCGTCTACCTGTCCTCCAGGTGCCCCTGAGGATCCTGCTTTACCTGTGGGCCTTCCTGGTGGGTGTGTCCCGGGTGCTGCTGGGTAAACATCACCTGTCGGACGTCGGCTGTGGGTTCGCTCTCGGCTTCCTTCACTTTAGTCTGGTGGAGTCTGTTTGGCTCGACTCGTCCACCTGCCAGACGCTGATCTCCATCGGGACGCTGCGCTGGACTCCGCTTGTTTAGACTGGACCCGGTCTGAACCGGTTCTGCCGTGCTCTGTTAGCTGTCGGCTGCATTGGAGTCCATTTGGACCGGCCCAGTCAGACGAGACTCAAAGACGGAATGAAGCGCTTAATGTGTTTATGTCTTAGAGCTAATGTTAGCAACAGCTGCTAACAGCTTCATGCTGCTTTCATGTTTGTCTGTGCACGTGTGTTTCTACACGCATGTGTGTGTACATGTGTGTGTTTCTGCGTGTGTGTTTTCTACATGTGTTTGTGTCTCAGGGTTTTTTTATTTTTCTCGCTGAGCAAAATGTTTCACATTTTTCATCAACGAATAAAAACAAAAAGTTAAAACTGAAAGAAGTCTGAGTTAAAAAAAAAAATATATATATATATATATATATATATATATATATATATATATATATATATAGAAAATTTCAAATGTTTTAATTAATTAAGTTTTAACATTTCATGGAATAATTTGGAAAGTCAGAATTCTGAGTTTCGAATAAAAAAAATAGTTTTTAATTTTTTAACTTTTTGGAGAAAAAATGATTTATGGCTAAAATGACAATTTATTAGTTAGCACTAGCCTTAACGTTAGCATTTAGCAATGCGTTAGCAGCTGCTCACAGTTTCATCTTGTGTTCATGTTTTGGCGAGCTGATTGGACGATGTTGAACCTGAGAAAGAAAACAGCTCATTTAACAATGTGTGTTTCTTCATGTGCGTTTGTGGGTTTTTTATGTTTCTCGTTGAGCAAAAAGAAAAAATGTTTTCTGGTAAATTAAATTAAAATGAACTTTTTCATGATAAATTTTTCATCAATGAAGAAAATCTAAAATATGAAACGTATGTAACAAATGTATGGAGGATGATCAGGGCCACATGTGAAAAACTTATCTGAGTTTAAACTGAAGAAAATTTTAATTTTTTTTTTTCTGAAAAGTTGAACAAAAACATTTTATTTATTCTTTTGAAATTTATATAATTTGGAATAATTTATTTTTTATTTTTTTTCAAAATTAATTACATTTAAATGATTTTATTATTGTTTTGTTTTCTGACTTTTTATAATTCCCAGTTTTTAGCAGTTTGTGGGAGGAAAATTAATCGACTCATGGAGAGTTCATCAGGAAGCAACAAACTACGATTTACATAAAGTTGTTTACATCAAAAAAATTGTTTGATTATTTTGTTTGTTTATTTAAATAAAAACTTTAAAATCGTTTATTTAACTTTCTTGTTTCTTCGGTCGACCCTCAGAGATGACATTTTGGCATGTTAGTCTTCAGTCCCCACAATGGCACACACACAGATGGCTCATATTTAAAAATCTTTATTTACAAAGAACTGAAAACAAGATGTGAAAAAAATTCATCCGAAAAAATTGTAAGATAAAAATTGAAAAAAAAAAAACCAAACGAAATAAAATTTGTTTAAAAAAATGGATCTAAAAGAATTAAAACAATAGATTGCTTTGAAATAGATTACTTATATGGTAATAGATTAGACAGAACACTTTTCACTTAATTTTTGGATTTTTTTTTCTTTCAATTATTTCTGCTCAATTACTTTTGAAGTAATTCATTACTTTTGAAAGTAATAGATTACTTCAATTGTAACAGATGAATTTTTTGGATCCATTTTTTTCTTTCAATTTTTTGGGCTTTTTTTGGATCCAAAAAAAATTTAAATGAAAAAAAAACTTGAAAGAAAAAAACTGAAATGAAAAAAAAACTTTGAAATAGATAACTTATATTGTAGTAGATTACTTTTTTTTGGCTAAATTTGTTTTGAATCAAGTTTCTTAAAAATTTTTTTTGGATACATTTTTTTTTTAAATAATTTTTTGGCTCAATTTTTCTTTTCTTTCAATTACTTTTGAAGTAATACATTACTTTGTCACTTTAGATTTTTGATTCTTTTAAAAAAAAGTTCAAAGAAAAAAAAATGAAATGAAAATAAAATTGATTAAAAAATAAACACAATTGATAAAGTAATTGAAAGTTAAAAAAAAATGGATAAAAAAAATTGAAATGAAAAAAACCCCCTGAAATAACGAAAAAATTGAAATAATAGATTGCTTTGAAATAGATTACTTATATGGTTATAGATTACTTTTTTAAATCCATTTTTTACGTTGAATTTTTTGATAAATTCTTTTGGATCCATTTTTTTTCTTTCTTCTCTTTCATCCATTTATTTCATTTTTCATATTTCATTAAATTTTTTCATTATTTTTTTTCATTCATTTTTTTTTAATGTGGGTCAATAAAGTTGATCTGATTTTAATTGTCTTTGTTAATCTGTGTTTGTTAAACAGATAAAGGGCAACCGTGGTAGAATGGGTCATCCAATAACCCCAAAGTTGGTGGTTCCCGGGCGCTGTGAATTGATGCCCACTGCTCCAGTGAATCTAGCATCTGTCTATTTGAGTGTGTGTCCCTGTGAATGTGTGTGTTCCAACAGGTGCCAGCCTGGATGAGTTAAATGCGGATAAGTAATTCCACGTTCAACGTGATTAATAACGTTTCTTAAATTAAAGACGTCTTTTCCCATACTGTCTATTTCAACACTGATCACTTGAATTAATTTTTGATTTTTTTTCCTCTTTGAAATATTCTGTTCTTTTCAATTTTTTCACTTAAATTTTTAAAGAACGTAATTCGCAATTTTCCCCAAAAAACGAGAATTTTCAGGAAAAAAAAAATCAGATTTGTCGTTTAAAAAAAAGTCGCAATTTTCTGTAAAAAACAAGAATTTTCTGAAAAAAATGATTCTTAAAAAAAGTCGCAATTTACCTTAAAGATCAATAGCAAGAGCAATAGATTGTAACAAAAGATCGCAATTTTCCCCGCAAAAAAGATCGCAGTTTAAAAAAAATTATAATTTAAAAAAAAGTTGCAATTTTCTGTTAAAAAAGATAGTTTTATTTAAAAAAAAAAAAAATCACAATTTTCCCACCAAAAGTCAGATTTTCAGAAAAAAGTCTGATTTGATCGAAATTTTCCAGCAAAATTTTTTTGCAATTTTCTGACAAAAAAATTCCAATTTCTCTTACAAAAAGATCGCAATCCCCCCCCCAAAAGTCAGATTTTTCTTCAAAAATAAGATCGCAATTTTCCGACAAAAAAAAGGATCGATTTGAAGATTTCCAGAAAGTCAGAATTTTTCTTTAAAAAATTTAAATTTCCAGAAAAAAAGGCAGATTTGTCGTAAAAAAAAAAAGGATACGAAAAAAATGGAATTGAATGAAAATTTGGAAAAACTGAATAAAAAAATTAAAAAAAGAAATTGAACTGAAATTTGAAAATGTTTACAATTTTTTAAAAAAATACTTAGATTACTTTTAAAAGTAATAGATTAAGCTTTAAAAAAATTGACAATGACACAAACAGACAGCTCATATTCAAAAATCTTTATTTACAAAGAACTGAAAAAAATGAAAAATATTCTTTGTTCATCAGCTGATTGATGAAGTTTATTGACGTGATGATGACGAAGAGCTGTCTGCAGCAAGACAGAGTGTCAGTGAACGCAGCACAAACACACAAAGTGACAGCAGCTGACGTGTCAGGTGACAGTGGGCGTGTCACTCAAACTGTTGCTCAGCAACAGAAATGTGATGTCTGAGCTTCGAGACTTTTTAATGAAAGGACGAGTTCACGTTTGTTTCTAATGTTTGGACAGGAAGTGGATGACTTTTTAAGTAAACTAATTTTTAAATATTTAAAAATATTTTGATTGATCGTGTTTTGAAAATGATCCAATAAAAAAAATAAAAAATAAACATAAAATAATAATTTCACAATAAAAGTCTGAGAGAAGAGAAATGATTTTGTCCACTGAAGAAGTCTTTTTATGTGAAAGGGAGGAAGTGATGATGACAGGAAGTCCCTTAAAAACAGTGAAGTCGTCCTTTAAATCAAACTGACAAACAAACACTTGGTGTTGGACTGACTGTTCTGGTTCTGTTTGCATTCAGATCAATGAACGTCGATGTGGACTATCAGTCTGTGTGAAAGCTCAGGGTCAGGGTCCTGGACCCGGCTCAGGGTCCTGGGCCCAGCTCTGGTCTAACAGTCGCTCTTCCACAGTTTGATGGTTTTGTCGTTTTCCAGTGCGGCTGAGGCGATTATGTTTTCTGTCGGATGACACACGGTCGAGATGACGACATCTGAAAGACACACAAGTCAGAGACTAGAGGACAAAGTGGACAGGTCTCAGGTGTCTGGTCTTACCTGTGTGTCCTTGTAGCTTCTGGACGATCTCTTTGGTCTGAAGGTTCCAGATGTAAACCATACTGTCCTCAGAGCCAGACACGATCCACTGAAACACAGGTCAGAGGTCAACACAACTGAGACAGACACTGTGACATCACACACACCTGAGACAGACACTGTGACATCACACTCACCTGAGACAGACACTGTGACATCACACACACCTGAGACAGACACTGTGACATCACACACACCTGAGACAGACACTGTGACATCACACTCACCTGAGACAGACGCTGTGACATCACACTCACCTGAGACAGAAACTGTGACATCACACACACCTGAGACAGAAACTGTGAGACAGAAACTGTGACATCACACACACCTGAGACAGAAACTGTGACATCACACACACCTGAGACAGAAACTGTGACATCACACACACCTGAGAGACACTGTGACATCACACTCACCTGAGACAGAAACTGTGACATCACACACACCTGAGAGACACTGTGACATTACACACACCTGAGAGACACTGTGACATCACACACACCTGAGACACATTGCGACACCACACACACCTGAGAGACACTGTGACATCACACACACCTGAGAGACATTGTGACACCACACACACCTGAGAGACACTGTGACATCACACTCACCTTCCCTCCTGTGACGGAGAAGTTGGCGAAGATGCAGTACTTCTCATTCTTATGACCGGTGTACGTCTTCAAACACTGAGAGGATAGACAGACAGGTTACAGACAGACAGGTTACAGACAGACAGACAGGTTACAGACAGACAGACAGTACCTTCCCCTTGCTGTAGTCCCAGAGCTTCAGTGTGCTGTAAACAGAGAATACAGAGTGAGCTAACACCGTTAGCATTAGCCTGACATTCATTAGCATTAGCATGACGCTGTGGGACTGACTTGTCCAGTGTAGCAGCGAGGATGTATTTCCCGTTTGGAGAAAACTTCACGAAGGACACCGGAGGATTGTCGTCATCTGAGAGAGAGACAAAAAAAACATACAAGATAAACTATAAAGCTTAGAGTCAACCATAAAAGACTACCAGAACCCACTACACTCCCCAGTTACACTAAAAGAACTACAGGACATAATAAAATCACTTGAAACTAAGAAAGCCTGTGATGTCGACGGCATCCTAAATAAAATGATAAAGTTCACAGACCTCAAATTCCAATTGGCTATATTAAAACTCTTTAACATTGTCCTTAGTGCTCGGATTTTTCCCAGTATTTGGAACAAAGGACTGATAACACAAAAGTGGCGACAAACTTGACCCCAATAATTACCGTGGAATCTGTGTCGACAGCAACCTCAGAAAAATCCTCTGTATGATCATCAACCACCATTTCCTCACTGAGAATAATGTCCTGAGCAAATCCCAAATTGGTTTTCTACCAAATTATTGCACCACAGACCATATTTTTATGCTCAGCACCCTGATCGACAACCAAATAAACAAAAATAAAGGCAAATTATTCTCCAGTTTTGTTGATTTCAAAAAGGCATTTGATTCTATTTGGCACAAGGGTCTGTTGTACAAACTTTTGGAAAGTGGGGTTGGAGGAAAAACACAACATCATTAACTCAATGTACACAAACAACAAGTGCGCCATTAAGATTGGCAAAAAACGCAGACTTCTTCCCCCAAAGCCGGGGGGTTAGACAGGGATGCAGTTTGAGCCCAACCCTCTTCAACATATACATTAATGAATTGGCAAAGTCACTAGAGCAGTCTGTAGCACCTGGCATCACTCTAGTAGACACAGAAATCAAATGCCTACTGTTCGCAGGTGACCTGGTGTTGCTGTCTCCAACCAAAGAAGGATTACAACAACACCTTGATCTTCTGCACGACTTCTCCCAAACCTGGGCCTTAACAGTGAATCTAACCAAGACAAAAATCATGACATTCCAAAAAGGATCCAGCCTCCACCACCACAAACACAAACTCTTCCTAGATAAGACGGCCCTAGAACATATGACAAACTACACCTACCTCGGCCTAAACATCAGCACCACAGGTAACTTCAACAAAGCTGTAAGTGACCTGAGAGACAAGGCGAGAAGGGCTTTTTACGCCATCAAAAAGAACATGAAATTAGACATCCCAGTTCAAATCTGGCTCAAAATATTGGACTCCGTCATAGAACCCATTTCTCTATACGGTTGCGAGGTCTGGGTCCACCTGCCAACCAAGATTTTACAAAATGGGATAAACAGCAAACTGAGACTCTGCATGCAGAATTCTGCAAATCCATCCTCCGTGTCCAACGCAAAACATCAAACAATGCATGCAGAGCAGAATTAGGACGATACCCACAAAATTCAAAAGAGAGCAATTAAATTTGATGATCACCTTAAAGAAAGTGACCACAATACGCTCCATAAAAAAGCCCTCACCCACAGAGAGACTGTAGAGAGATGCCCCCTCAGCCAACTGGTTCTGGGACTCCGTCCACAAACACAAGCAGAGCCACCAAACAGAAATCCCATCAGACTAAACCAAATTATAAGAAAACAAAAAGAAAACTATCTGACACACTGGAAAGAATCAACCAGAAACCAGAGCAAACTGGAATGTTATTTGGCACTAAACAGAAAATACACTGTGGCAGAATACCTGAGCACTGTGACCGATCCGAAGCTCAGGAAATCCTTGACTATGTACAGACTCAGTGAGCACAGCCTCGCATCGACAAAGGCCGTCACAGACAGACCTGGCTGCCCAGAGAAGACAGACTGTGCACCCACTGCACACAACACGAGGTGGAGACCGAGCTGCACTTTCTAACCACCTGCCAACTGTACCAAGACATCAGAGACACGTACTTCCTACAGATCACAAACACAGAAAGACTTTGGGACCTCAGACAAGATCCAAAAACTTCCATACCTGCTGGGTGAAGTACAGCAATGTGCAAACATAGCTGCAAGATTTGTGAACTGCTGCGACCACAGAAGGACGTCCAGCGGACAGGAAGGACAGACCTAGACCATCTCCTCCTGCTGGACATCATTAATGTAACTGATATGTATAATGGCCCTTTATTTCACAACTATTATATGCCCTATTTATAATATAAGCCTTTGTAGATTGACAGCACAATTTTCCAATTTAATTATTATTATTTTTTATTCCTGTATTTTCTGTTAAGACATCTGTCTAAGCATTGCTTTGGCAATGTTAACATATGTTTCCCAATAAAGCTGTATTGAATTGAATTGAGAGAGAGAGACAGACAGACAGACAGACAGACAGACAGTCACAGGTCAGCTGACAACACATTAATGTTTACTGATGGACAGCTGCCAACTGTAGCTGCCGTTTGTTAGCCAGACTGTGAGCTCAGAGCTCCAGGTTAGTGTTGGACCACCACGTCATGCCAGAACAGGAGCTGGGTGAGCATGTAATGTAACTGAGCTCAGCAGAGTTTACTCACCAATCAGAGTCTTCAGACACTGTCCTGATGCCGTGTCCCAGATACGACTGCAGACAGAGAGACAGACAGGCAGACAGACAGGTTAATCTTCAACATGGAGTTCTCTGTGATCACGTTCATGGTTCAGACGTACCAGAGACCATCGTAGCTGCTGGAGACGATGAGCGAGCCATCTCTGTTGAAGTGAACCTGAAAACACAAACATGGGTCAGAGGTCAGCTGAGGACACAGGTCAGAGGTCAGCTGAGGACACAGGTCAGAGGTCAGAGGTCAGGACTTACAGCAGAGACGGGGTCTGAGTGAGCCGGCAGAGTCTTCAGACACTTTCCTGTCTTCACATCCCAAATCCGAACGCTCTCATCGAACTACAGACAGACAGACAGGCAGACACACAGACAGACAGGTTTAATGAGGCAGAAACTCAGCGGGCCGGGTCGGTTCTGTCTGTATGAGGCTGCATACCGATCCAGAGACCACCAGGTTGGACTGAGGGTTGAAGTTACAGCAGAAGACGTAGTTACTGTGACCCTTCAGAGTCTTCAGACACTTCCCCTGAAGACAGACAGACAGGCAGAGAGACAGACAGACAGACAGGCAGAGAGACAGACAGACAGACAGGCAGAGAGACAGGCAGAGAGAGACAGACAGACAGGCAGACAGTGACTCAGCATGTTCATCACATCAGGTGGTTCTGGTTCTGGTCTTGGTCTTACAGAGTTGTTGTCCCAGATCTTCAGGGTTTTGTCGTCAGAGGCAGAGACCAGCAGGTTGGAGTCTGAAGACCAGGACACATCAGAGATCCCCTGAAACACAGAACCAGAACCAGGATCAGGATCAGAATGAGGACCAGGATCAGGATCATGACCAGGACTCCGTAGTTTTCTCTGGACCCCTGCCCAATGTGACCAGTGATGACATGTTTAGCCGCATGTCGTCATTCCACCGCTGGCTGTCGAGGTGGTGTCCAGCAAACGATGTGGGCTTCATAGATAATTGGACACCTTTCTGGGTAAAACCTGGTCTGATTAGGAGAGACGGCATCCATCCCAGTTTGGATGGAGCAGCTCTCATATCTAGAAAAATGGCCAAGTTTATTAGTCGACCAAAACCGTGACAGTCCAGAGTTGAGACCAGGAAGCAGAGCTGCAGTCTTACACACTTCTCTGCGTGTTAGAGCAGCTGCCCACCCAGTCCTTTAGTATAGAGACTGTCTGTCCCCCGTCCACCTACATTATTTAAAGATAAAACAAACAGAAGAGGAGTTCATCATAAAAACTTAATAAAAATTAAATCAACATCTCCAACAGTCCAAAATAAGACAATTAAATGTGGACTCCTGAATATCAGGTCCTTGTCCTCTAAAGCTGTCATAGTCAATGAATTAATATCTGATTATGATATTGATTTATTTTGTCTCACTGAAACCTGGCTGCAGGAGGATGAATATGTTAGCTTAAATGAATCCACTCCTCCCAGTCATTGTAATACTCATATTCCTCAAGTACCGGTCGAGGTGGTGGAGTTGGAGCCATATTTGACTCTAGTCTATTAATAAATCCTAAACCTAAACTAAATTATAATTCATTTGAAAGTCTTGTTCTTAGCCTCACTCACCCAACCTGGAAAACATTACAGCCAATTTTATTTGTTACAGTATATCGAGCTCCAGGTCCTTACTCTGAATTTTTATCTGAATTTGCAGAATTTTCATCAGGCTTGATCCTTAAAACAGATAAAGTAATTATTGTAGGTGATTTTAATATTCATGTGGACAACCACAATGATAGTCTTAGTACTGCGTTTATCTTTTGATTAGATTCAATCGGCTTCTGTCAGAGTGTAAATAAACCGACTCATTGTCTGAACCACACTCTTGACCTTGTTCTCTCATATGGCATTGAAATTGATCATCTAATAGTCTTTCCACAGAATCCTCTTCTGTCTGACCATTTTTTAATCACCTTTGAGTTCATATTACTGGACTATAAACCTTTTGGCACAAACTCTTACAGCAGATGTTTATCTGATAGTGCTGTAGCCAAATTTAAGGAAGCGATTCCTTCAGTATTGAATTCAATGCCATGTCTCAATGCAGCAGAGGACCTGCCTGCTTCCTTCAGCCCCTCACAAATAGATCATCTTGTTGATAGTACTACAGGCTCATTACGGACAACTCTAGACTCTATTGCACCTCTGAAAAAGAAGACAATTAAACAAAGGAGGTTAGCACCATGGTATAGCCAGCAGACTCGTAACTTAAAGCAAGAGACGCGTAAATCTGAACACAAATGGCGTGCCACTAAACTGGAAGAATCTCGTCTAGTCTGGCAAGATAATCTTAAAACATACAGGAAGGCTCTGCGTAATGCCAGAGCAGCCTATTACTCTTCATTAATAGAGGAGAATAAGAACAACCCCAGGTTTCTCTTCAGCACTGTAGCCAGGCTAACAGAGAGCCACAGCTCTACTGAGCCATCTATTCCTTTAGGTCTAAGTAGTAATGACTTCATGAGCTTCTTTAATGATAAAATTATAACTATTAGAGACAAAATCCATCACCTCTTGCCCTCAACAGGCACTGATCTGCATTCTGATACAGCAACTTTGGAAACAGCTGTAAAACCTGATATGTATTTAGACTGTTTTTCTCCCATCGACCTTCATCAAATAACTTCAATAATTTCTACATCTAAGCCATCAACCTGTCTCTTTAGACCCCATCCCAACCAGGCTGCTCAAGGATGTTTTACCTCTAGTTAGCCCTTCTTTATTGGATATGATTAATCTGTCTTTATTATCAGGATATGTACCACGGTCCTTTAAAGTAGCTGTAATTAAAACTCTTCTTAAAAAGCCCACTCTCGACCCAGAGGTTTTAGCCAACTACAGACCGATATCAAACCTTCCCTTTCTCTCTAAGATACTTGAGAAAGCTGTAGCTAATCAGCTCTGTGACTTTCTCCATAAGAACAGTTTATTTGAGGATTTTCAGTCAGGATTTAGAGTGCATCATAGCACAGAGACCGCATTAGTCAAAGTTACAAATGACCTCCTAATGGCATCAGACAAAGGACTCATCTCTGTACTTGTCCTGTTAGATCTTAGTGCCGCATTTGACACCATTGACCATCAAATTCTTTTACAGAGACTGGAACATCAAATTGGCATCAAAGGAACCGCCCTAAGCTGGTTTAAGTCGTATTTCTTAGATCGATCTCAGTTTGTTCACGTCAATGATGAATCCTCCATGCATACCAAAGTTTGTCATGGAGTCCCACAAGGTTCTGTACTAGGACCACTTCTATTCAGTTTATATATGCTTCCTTTAGGGAACATTATTAGGAATCACTCCATTAATTTTCATTGTTATGCTGACGACACCCAATTATATTTATCGATCAAGCCTGATGAAACCAATCAGTTAACTAAACTCCAAGCATGCCTTAAGGATATAAAAAGTTGGATGACCTACAATTTTCTAATGTTAAATTCAGACAAAACTGAAGTTCTTGTAATTGGACCGAAACACTTCAGAAACTCTCTTTCTAGAGACTTAGTTACTTTAGACGGGATCACTCTGGCCTCCAGCTCCACTGTAAAGAATCTTGGAGTTGTTTTTGATCAGGATTTGTCCTTTAACGTCCACATAAAACAAATTTCGAGGACTGCATTCTTCCACTTACGTAACATCGCCAAAATCAGACGCATCGTGTCTCAAGCGGATGCAGAAAAACTAGTCCACGCGTTTGTTACTTCTAGGCTGGACTATTGTAACTCTTTGTTATCAGGCTGCTCCAATAAGTCTCTGAGGACTTTGCAGCTAATTCAGAATGCTGCTGCACGTGTTCTGACAGGAACCAAGATCAGAGATCACATCTCTCCCATTCTGGCTTCCTTGCATTGGCTACCTGTTAAATCTAGAATAGAATTTAAAATTCTTCTCCTTACTTACAAAGCTCTTCATGGTCAGGCGCCATCATATCTAAAAGAGCTCATAGTACCTTACTACCCTCTAGAACACTGCGCTCTCTGGATGCTGGGTTCCTTGTGGTTCCTATAGTCTCCAAAAGTAGATTGGGAGCCAGAGCTTTCAGCTATCAGGCTCCTCTTCTGTGGAACAAACTACCATTCCGGGTTCTGGAGGCAGACACGGTCAACACCTTTAAGAGTAGACTTAAGACATCTGTTGCACGTCTGTCCGTCCTGGGAGAGGGATCCCTCCTCTGTGGCTCTTTCTTCCACCTTTTTTCCCTGTTAAAAGGGTTTTTTGTGGGCAAGTTTTTCCTCACTCGAACCGAGGGTCTAAGGACAGAGGGTGTCACTCCCTGTACAGACTGTAAAGCCCTCAGAGGAAAATGTACTTTGTGACTTTGGGCTGTACAAATAAAATCTGATCTGAATCTGATCAGGATCAGGATCAGAACCCGGACCAGGACAATGATCATGACCAGGATCATGACCAGGATCAGGACCAGGACTCACCAGTTTGTGTCCGACGATAGATTTCTCAAACTTTCCGTCGAACGCTCCCCAGATCTTTATCAGTTTATCTGCAGCTGAACACAGACGTTACCATGGTTACTGACATGTTACAGAGTGTGTGTGTGAGTGAGTGAGAGTGAGTGTGTGTGTGAGTGAGTGTGTGTGTCCTCACAGGAGCTGGCCAGCCACTCTCCGTTGGGGCTGAACTTCACTGAAGAGACGGCCTTCGTGTGTCCAGCTAACGTGAACTTCACCGTGTAGTTAGGTTTGACTGGATGAGACTGACACACACACACACACACACACACACAGAGACACACACACACACACAGAGAGAGACACACACACACACACACACACACACACACACACACACAGACACAGACAGGTTGTGTCTCATTAAATCATATTAATATTAATAATAATAATTATAATAAAATAATGTGACATCAGTTTCAATGATGAACAGCTGATCACATCCAGCTAACAAGTGTGTGGACCAGCTTCCCTGGTGTGTGTGTGTGTGTGGACCGGCCGTCCCAGTGTGTGTGTGGACCGGCTCCGGTCCGGCGGGCTCACCTTGCCGGCCCCGGAGGAGGACGCGGGCTTTTCTGTCTCTGGCTTCTTCTCCTCCGTCGCCATCTTGTTAGCTTCAGCTAGCTGTTAGCTCTGTTTTGATCCTGGAGCTAAAGCTTGCCGCCGATGCTAACAGCTACCTGTAGCCTACCTGTCAGCGCGGGGTTCGGGTCAGATCCGGTACCGTGTGTACGGCCTGAACCGGGTCTGGACCGGGTCTTGAAAGACTCCCCGCACAGAACCAGACAGAGACTGTTAGCTTCAGCTAGCTACAGAACCAGAATGTGGGCAGCACATAGTCACCACTGCGCATGCGTGACAGAAAGTTTACAGTCATACGGCGAGCGGGAAAAGTCAAAACACAAAAACAGCAGAACGCGATTCAGAAACTGAGTTTACTGCAAATATATAGGAAGTGTGTAAAAATACACAAATATAAAATAAACGTATTTAATATAAATTACACCTGAACCAACTGAACCTGAACACAGTCGTCCTATTGGAGGAGCCCTCTCACTGAACTCATTTAAATGAAGACCAGCTGACATGTCTATATATTTATATTAATATGTTCAATTTAAATGTGAATACAACTGAATACACTGACGCACAAATGTGTCGTTAGCTTCATGGTAAACATGATTTATTAATTTAAATGTTCAGGATGCACAAACACGTCATCACATTTCTGACGTTTGGACGTTAACAGATAAAGGTGTTCTGACGTACTGTCAACAGGTAAAGGTGTCCTGATGTACTGTCAACAGGTAAAGGTGTTCTGACGTACTGTCAACAGGTAAAGGTGTTCTGACGTACTGTCAACAGGTAAAGGTGTCCTGACGTACTGTCAACAGGTAAAGGTGTTCTGACGTAACAGGTAAAGATGTTCTGACGTACTGTCAACAGGTAAATTTGTTCTGACGTAATCATGGCCTCGGGTGCTCCGTCCCGGCTGCAGCAGCCTCGCTCCATGTACAGGACGGCCGGAGGATCCCCCCCCCACCACTGATCAACATTCACACCTCCCAGTCATCAAACATCCACCCACACCTCCATCACTGTCACCTCCTCACACTCCTACAATCATGGACTACAATCATGGACTACATGGACTCTGTAACTAACTCAGGATCAGACAGAAATAATATTCAGATTGAGACAGAGAGAATGTTTCTAGATGTAAATATGTTTCTACATGTGTAAATATGTTTCTACATGTGTAAATATGTTTCTACATGTAAATATGTTTCTACATGTGTAAATATGTTTCTGCATATGTAAATATGTTTCTGCATATGTAAATATGTTTCTATATGTGTAAATATCTTTCTACATATGTAAATATGTTTCTACGTGTTAATATGTTTCTACATGTAAATATGTTTCTACATGTGTAAATATGTTTCTACATGTAAATATGTTTCTACATGTGTAAATATGTTCCTATGTAAATATGTTTCTACATGTGTAAATATGTTTTTACATGTAAATATGTTTCTACATGTGTAAATATGTTTCTACATGTAAATATGTTTCTACATGTGTAAATATGTTTCTATATGTAAATATGTTCCTATGTAAATATATTTCTACATGTGTAAATATGTTTCTACATGTGTAAATATGTTCCTATGTAAATATGTTTCTACATGTGTAAATATGTTTCTACATGTAAATATGTTCCTATGTAAATATATTTCTACATGTAAATATGTTTCTACATGTGTAAATATGTTTCTACATGTAAATATGTTTCTACATGTGTAAATATGTTTTTACATGTAAATATGTTTCTACATGTGTAAATATGTTTCTACATGTAAATATGTTCCTATGTAAATATATTTCTACATGTAAATATGTTTCTACATGTGTAAATATGTTCCTATGTAAATGTTTCTACATGTGTAAATATGTTTCTACATGTGTAAATATGTTTCTACGTGTAAATATGTTTCTACATGTGTAAATATGTTTTTACATGTAAATATGTTTCTACATGTGTAAATATGTTTCTACATGTAAATATGTTCCTATGTAAATATATTTCTACATGTAAATATGTTTCTACATGTGTAAATATGTTCCTATGTAAATGTTTCTACATGTGTAAATATGTTTCTACATGTAAATATGTTTCTACATGTGTAAATATGTTTCTACATGTAAATATGTTTCTACATGTAAATATGTTCCTATGTAAATATGTTTCTACATGTAAATGTTTCTACATGTGTAAATATGTTCCTATGTAAATATGTTTCTACATGTGTAAATATGTTCCTATGTAAATATGTTTCTACATGTAAATGTTTCTACATGTGTAAATATGTTCCTATGTAAATATGTTTCTACATGTAAATATGTTTCTACATGTGTAAATATGTTTCTACATGTGTAAATATGTTCCTATGTAAATATGTTTCTACATGTGTAAATATGTTTCTACATGTGTAAATATGTTCCTATGTAAATATGTTTCTACATGTGTAAATATGTTCCTATGTAAATATGTTTCTACATGTGTAAATGCTTCTACATGTAAATATGTTTCTACATGTAAATATGTTTCTACATGTGTAAATATGTTCCTATGTAAATATGTTTCTACATGTGTAAATGCTTCTACATGTAAATATGTTTCTACATGTAAATATGTTTCTACATGTGTAAATATGTTCCTATGTAAATATGTTTCTACATGTGTAAATGCTTCTACATGTAAATATGTTTCTACATGTAAATATGTTTCTACATGTGTAAATATGTTACGTACTTCATACACGCTGCACGTGCACGGCCAGTGGAGTCTGTTTGTGTAAATGGAGTGTGTGAGTGTGTGTGTGTGTGTGTGTGTGTGAGAGATCAAATAAAGACAACACCGGAGCTTGTGCTGAAGAAAGTGAAGCAGGTTAACAGACGTCATGTCCTCTGAACTGTTAATTCTAACTATTTAAATTTATTATGAATCTTTCATGTAAAGTATCATCAGTCTGCTGCTGACAATAAAACATCACGTTTGTTCATTAGACTACACACACACAATATTAAACATCATAAAGCAGTCTGCTGCTGAGAAAAGCAGATTAAGTTATTTACTAATGTAAAATAATTGTAATGTAATATTATTAAATATTGTTGAGTTGTTCTATCTAATTGAAGCAGGTCGAACTTTAACTGTTTTAACATTGTAATTATCTGTTTCAAACAGACACGCACCTTCATTTATGAATAAATAAAGTCAGTCTGAACTGACTGCTCCCTTCACCTCAACTCACCTCACCTGGTGTGATTAAACACCTGCAGCTCATCTCTCTCACACACACACACACACACACACACACACACACACTGGGGGCGCAGTGCAGTGGACAAACACCTGTTAGTGTTTGGTTGGTCGTCCGTTTGTTTAACGTTTTTTAACCGTTAATAACGGTCCTGTCTCCATGGCAACGCGCCGGTTGGTGGAGGTGTACCTGGACCTGCTGTCGCAGCCTTGCCGGGCGGTGCACATCCTGCTCAACTGCAACAAGATCCCGCACACGCCCCGCACCGTGGCTCTGCGGAGAGGTCAGCTAACAGGCTAACAGCTAACACTGAGCGGCTAATAGTCTGTTAACAACTTAACTGATGACAGACCGGTCAGTACTGCGGTCAGTACTGCCGTCAGTCGGTCGTAACCTCTCTGGGTCCAGCTCGGTTCGTCGTGACCTCTGTCCCGGAGAACTTTGACCCAGTTCAGAGCTTCTGACCCGGCTAACCAAACTCCGTTAAACAAATCACAGTTTTTATGTTCCCGCCTGAAATCAGCTGATTAATTTAAATTAAAGTTAATTATAAACACGTGATTGAACTCATCATGTTCCGCTGATGAACTCGGCTCATCATTAAACACAGTCAGCGTCATGTGGCAGTAACGTGACCGTTTTTCAGGTCCGAGTGTGGGCCTGCTGCCCGCCCTCAGCCCGGTGTGAGAGGATGGAAGGTCATGACGCCACGAACTAAAGCTCGACGTTACTGTGACGTCATGCCGAACTCAAGTTCTTGTGTGTGTGTGTGTGTGTGTGTGTGTGCAGGAGAGAACAGGACACCAGAGTTCACGAAGCTGAACCCGATGCAGAAAGTTCCGGTTCTGGAGGACAACGGGTTCGTCCTCACAGAGAGGTATGCGCATGCGCACACACACGCACACACTAAATACCATTCTGCTTTTATTTTGGTACTTCATATCTGTGTGTGTGTGTGTGTGTGTGTGTGTGCAGTGACGCCATCCTGAAGTACCTGGTCACTAAGTACAATGTCCCGGAGCACTGGTATCCACGGCAACCAGAGAGACGAGCCAGAGTGGACGAGTACACAGCCTGGCATCAAACCAACACACGACCACACGCTGCCAAAGTGTTTATACTGGAGGTACACACACACTTTATACTGGAGGCGCACTCAAACACACATTTTATACTGGAGTCACACTCACACGCACACACACTTCATACTGGAGGCACACACACTTTATACTGGAGGCACACTTACACACTTTATACTGGAGGCACACACACACACACTTTATACTGGAGGCACACACACACACTTTATAGTGGAGGTACACACACACACTTTATAGTGGAGGTACACACACACACACTTTATAGTGGAGACACACACACACACTTTATAGTGGAGACACACACACACTTTATACTGTAGGCACACACACACACACACTTTATACTGTAGGCACACACACACACACACTTTATACTGGAGGTACACACACACACTTTATACTGGAGGCACACACACACTTTATACTGTAGGCACACACACACTTTATACTGTAGGCACACACACACACTTTATACTGTAGGCACACACACACACTTTATACTGGAGGTACACACACACACTTTATACTGGAGGTACACACACACACACACTTTATACTGGAGGTACACACACACACTTTATACTGGAGGTACACACACACACACACCTTATACTGGAGGTACACACACACACACACTTTATACTGGAGGTACACACACACACACACACACACACTTTATACTGGAGGTACACACACACACACTTTATACTGGAGGTACACACACACACACACACACACAGGGCGGGGCTTAAGACAGGTCAATAATAAAGTAAGTCCTCTTCTGTCTGTCTCCACCCGTCTGTCTCTCTGTCTCCACCCGTCTGTCTCAGGTGCTCCTCCCGGCTCAGTCTGGTTCTCCTGTGGACAAGGTGCGATTGATTCGTGCTCTGTCTCAGCTCGATGACACTCTGGAGAAGATAGAGTCCATGTTTTTGGGCAGACAGCCCTTCCTGTGCGGCGATGACATCACTGTGGCCGACTTGCTCGCCGTCTGTGAGCTCATGCAGGTCAGAGGCTCTAATTGGTTCAGGCATTGAGGTTGACTCAGGTTGACGTTTGGTGGCTGGTTCTGAGCATGCTCAGTGTGTCTCTGCAGCCGGTGGGCGGGGACAGAGATGTCCTGGAGACACGTCCTCAGCTGCAGCGTTGGAGGAGCAGAGTCCAGGCCGCCGTTGGCGACTCGTTCAACCAAGCGCACGCCGTGCTGTACGCCCTGCGAGACCGCCGCAGAGCCAAGCTGTGACATCACCACAGAGGGACGGCCCACAGGATTGATGTCACACAGAGGGACAGAGCCAAGAGACACCTGGATGATGATTGGTTGTTTCATTAATCTTCAAATCGATAATTGGTTGATCAGTTTGATCATTTATTCGTGCCTTCCTCCAGACATAGGACACGCCCCCTGAGGTCACTTCCTGTTTCACACTAACGACCCTCAGGTGTGTCAGGTGTTTGCTGATGTCATAATACTAATGTCCAATCAGCTGTCAGCACTGTGATCACATGATGTCACTTTAAATGTAAAAGATTTTTAATGACGAATAAAGATTTATTTTAATTAACGCACTCGTCTGTTGTCATGACGATGATGAAATGCTAACACGTAGCATCTCTGAGCTAACATGTAGCATATCTAAGCTAACACATAGCATCTCTGAGTTAACACGTAGCATAGTACAGGAAAGCAGGAAGCTGACTGTGATTGGAGCACAGAGAGAAAAGGGGCGGGGCTTAAATACATCTGTCTCTATTATGACAATGAAATGACCTCTAAGTGAAATTAGGGCTGCAGCTATCGAATATTTTCGTAATCGAGTATTCTAAAATTATTCTTATTACTTTAGCTGCGTTTGCTCATTTTCGCTGTTTTCTGTCCCGGTGTCTGCCGTTCTGAACATCACTGTCCACACACGTTACCAAAAGCCGGCCTCCATCTTCTTCCACTTTGCAGGGGACGCATAGCCTGTAACGTAAGCACGTTGTGTCACACTAAAAAGAATCCGTGCCAAACGTGAGCTTTAAATTTAATTCAACGAGGCTTCGAGGCAGAGGAAATTCCTCGATCATTTTTTCTAATCGAGTTACTCGAGGAATCGTTGCAGCCCGAAGTGAAATATATAAAAAACTTTATTAGAAACCTTACAAACTTTATTTACAGTCTCAATAGTGGACAGGAAGTGGAGTCACATGACTAGAGGAGCTGTGATTGGTCCTCTACAGCGGGGCAGTGGGCGGGGCTTGGCTCCGTTTGGCAGGATGCTCCTCCTCTTCCTCTTCTTCTCGTCCCCGTTTCCTCGAGCATGTGGCTGACCCTGCCTCCTTCTGAGGGGGGAGGAGTCAGAGAAAGGAGGGGGCGGGGTCAGTTTGACTGACACAATGAGTGAACGAATGAGTGAGTGAAGGTGGTTACCATGGTGACAGCAGCAGCAGCATCAGAGGGATACATGAGTCTGTGAGCTGTCTGCAGCATCTCCTCATCCTGAACACAGAGGAACTACGTTATCCAGCATGCACCAGGGCACAACCCTGCGTAGACCTGGTCCTGGTTCTGTGACTGACCTGTAACCAGGGGTGCTGCAGAGCCTCGTCGATCTTCATCCTCTGACTCGGATCAACGACCAGAAGCTTCCGGACCACGTCCTTCGCTGTCGCCATGGAAACACAGAGACAGAGGACTACAGTATGACACAGTGCAACCACAACAGTACTGGGTCAGTACCGGGTCGGTTTGGGTCAGTTTGGGTCAGTACCTTGGTCAGAGACTTGTCTCCACTTGGACTGGACCATGGTGAACTCTCCTCTGATGATCTGCTCTGTGATGGAGTGATGAGAGAAACTCTCATGGAACGGAGGATAACCACCCAGACTGAGAGAGAGACAGGTACACACAGACAGGTACACAAAAAGTGCTGAGTCATCAGAACGTGACATTTAGTGTGACGGACGTCCTGCAGATTATCATGAAGTTACACAGACAGACAGGTAGAGACAGACAGAGACTGACAGACATGTGGGCGGAGCCAGCTTACCAGACAAAGAGCAGGACTCCGAGGCTCCATGCGTCCACGGCCAGGCTGTAGCCAGTGGTGGAGGCCTGAGTGAAGACCTCAGGAGCCAGGTAAGACGGAGTCCCACACAGAGTCCTCATCAACAGAGACTCCTCCAGGATACGAGACTGGTTAAAGTCTGTCACCTGAGAGACAGACAGGTGATGATGATGATGAAGGTAAAAGCTGATGATGGAGGTGATGGAGGCGTACCTTGATGAGACAGACGTTGTCCTGTGAGGACAGCAGGACGTTCTCTGGTTTCAGGTCTCTGTGGATGATCCCCTTACTGTGCAGGTACTACACACACACACACACACACACACACACACAGGTCACCTGTCTGTCTGTCTGTCTGTCTGAGGTTACCATGGTGACGCCATGTTTGTCTCACCTGGACGGCTCTCAGCATCTGGTAGAAGTAAAGTTTAGTCACTGACTCATCGAGCTGCTGCTGAGACTTCACCCTCTGGAACAACTCCCCCCCCTCCATCCTGAGAGACAGACAGGCAGAGAGACAGACAGACAGAGGGACAGACAGTCAGAGAGACAGGCAGGCAGAGGGACAGACAGACAGAGACAGAGAGACAGACAGACAGACAGGCAGAGGGACAGACAGACAGAGAGACAGACAGACAGACAGACAGACAGACAGACAGACAGGCAGGCAGAGGAGAAGAGTGAGAAAACTTACAGCTCCAACACGATGTAGTAACTGTCGTCTGTCTGATAGAAGTCCTCTGTCTTTATGAGACAAGGCTGCAGGAGACAAGGAGATGAGGAGACGAGAGGAGACAAGGAGACAAGAGAGGAGACAAGGAGACAGTTAGCCTCCATCATAAAGGAGCGGCGTGTCGACTTGTTTCTTCCTCTGTGGTTTCAGACTCACGTGGTCGACTCTCTGCAGGATCTCGATCTCCGTCTTTGCATTTCGTGTCGCCGTCTGTGATTAGACGAACAAAACAGGTCACATGACTGAGAACGCGTGTGACTGTTCAGACGCCATGTTTGTAGTTATTTTTGTTTACCTTCTAACTTCTGCTACATCTGTCACAGGAAGGACAGAAGAGGAAAGAGGAAAGGCTCTCAGCCAATCAGAGGGCAGAGCAGAGGCCTCAGCCAATCAGAGGGCAGAGCAGAGGCCTCAGCCAATCAGAGGGCAGAGCTGACTCACCCCTTCAGACTGGAAGTTCTTCTTGTTGATGATCTTCACTGCGAACTTTTTACACGATGACCTCTCGAAGGCCAGTCTGACCTCACCGCACACGCCTCTGAACACACACACACACACACAGGGTCAGGGCGCAGGAAGTGACATCATAGCGGCGTGACGCAGAGGGTCAGACTCACGTGCCGATCCGCCGAGTCAGCAGATATTTGTCCTGTAGCTCTCTGGGTAAACTGGACTGATCGTCTGACATCAGGTCAATGAAGACAAAGACTGCAGACAGACAGGCAGACAGGCAGTGAGAGGTGAGACCTGGTCCTAACATGGTCATATGAGGTGCACCTGTCTGTCTCACCTTTGTTGCGTTGCTCAGACAGAGCGAGCACGGCATTGTTGACCAGAGGAAGCTTCCTGTCTTTACCGATCAGGACGCCGTCAACAAACGTCCCGTTATTACTGAAGTCCTCGACGAAGACCTCAGAGCCGTCCTGACAGACAGACAGACAGAGAGACAGACAGGTCAACAGAGAGACTGGCAGGCAGTCAGACAGGCAGACAGACAGACAGTGTCTCACTCTGTAGATCCTGAAGTGTCTCTTGCTGTAGATTCTGAACTTTTTGGACCCTCTGTGATCCGGATCGTCCAGAACGTAGTTACACTTCGAGTCCCGACCAAACAGGTACTGGTCCTCCAGACAGTCTGTGGACAATCAGTAAGACCAGTAAGACCACCAAGACTAGTAAGACCAGTAAGACCAGTACCAGAACCAGAACCAGTGTTATCCTGTCAGTATGGACCCACCGTGGCTCCTGAAGCCTCGGGCCATGGGCAGCAGGCGTCCCCAGGGCTGAGGCTCCGGCTCCTCAGGGACGGACGGCAGAGTGACGGGGAGCGTGTCCACGCTGCTGAGAGTCCCCGACCCGCTGGAAGACTGGCTGGCTGAGGTCGGCCCGCTGGAAGAACTGGAACCAGGCTGGGACTGGGACTTAGCCTGGGACGGGGACTGGGTGGACTGGGTGGACTGGGTCTGGGTGGACTGGGCCTGGGACGGGGACTGCGCCTGGGACGGGGACTGGGCCTGGGACGGGGACTGGGCCTGGTCCCCCTCATGGCGGTTCTCCTGAGACATGGACCAGCTCTGCAGGGCATCAAACAGTTTCACACAGCTGACTGAGCAGACCCAAAAGAACCGAACAGAACAAATATCGCCCCCCCGCCGAGCTGCTTCACGTCACTGTCAGGACGAAGCAGGCCGAGCCGAGCCGAGCCAGGCCGGGCCGCCCTGAAGCGGCTTCAGCAGTCAGACACTCACCGGAGCAGGCGCACTGTCCTCCGGGTCGGTTCGGGAAACAAACCGGGCGCAGAACTGAACCGGACACGTGGGCGGTTTTTTACCGGTCTCGTGCAGAAAACGTTTCCTGGTACTGTATTGTCCGCTGACGTCATGTGACACTGCCGAGTCAATGAGAAGTTAGATCACATCGGTCACGTGAGTTCAGAGCTGTCGGTTGTTTCCGGGTCTGGTTCAGTCCAGCAGAGGGACGCGACGAAACCAGCACGAGGACACGATGATCGGTACTGATCCACACCGGAAGACCTGAACCACCTGTCTGTCTGTCTGTCTGTCTGTCTGCCGTCATGTCCAAACAGAAGAGTTCAGCGAAGACTCTGATCATCACAGACGGTGAGTTTATTTTATTTTGAAAGAAGCGAAAATATTTACTCTGCTTGTTTATTCCGGTTCTCGTTTTCAAAATAAAAGCTCCGTGACGTCCCCGCAGACTGTCTAAAACCTGGACGTAGTCTCTGTGACTGTCTTAAAGCTGGACGTAGTCTCTGTGACTGTCTTAAACCTGGACGTAGTCTCTGTGACTGTCCTAAACCTGGACGTAGTCTCTGTGATGTCCTCGCAGACTGTCTAAAACCTGGACGTAGTCTCTGTGACGTCCCCACGGACTGTCCAAAACCTGGACGTAGTCTCTGTGACTGTCTAAAACCTGGACGTAGTCTCTGTGACTGTCTTAACCTTGGACATAGTCTCTGTGACGTCCCTGTAGACTGTCTAAAACCTGGACGTAGTCTCTGTGACTGTCTTAAACCTGGACGTAGTCTCTGTGACGTCCCTGCAGACTGTCTAAAACCTGGACGTAGTCTCTGTGACGTCCCTGCAGACTGTCTAAAACCTGGACGTAGTCTCTGTGACTGTCTTAAACCTGGACGTAGTCTCTGTGACGTCCCTGTAGACTGTCTAAAACCTGGACGTAGTCTCTGTGACTGTCTTAAACCTGGACGTAGTCTCTGTGAAGTCCCTGCAGACTGTCTTAAACCTGGACGTAGTCTCTGTGACGTCCCTGTAGACTGTCTAAAACCTGGACGTAGTCTCTGTGACTGTCTTAAACCTGGACATAGTTTCTGTGACGTCCCCGCGGACTGTCTTAAACCTGGACGTAGTCTCTGTGACTGTCTTAACCTTGGACATAGTCTCTGTGAAGTCCCTGCAGACTGTCTTAAACCTGGACGTAGTCTCTGTGACGTCCCTGTAGACTGTCTAAAACCTGGACGTAGTCTCTGTGACTGTCTTAAACCTGGGCGTAGTCTCTGTGGCGTCCTGCAGACTGTCTAAAACCTGGACGTAGTCTCTGTGACGTCCCTGCAGACTGTCTAAAACCTGGACGTAGTCTCTGTGACTGTCTTAAACCTGGACGTAGTCTCTGTGACGTCCCTGTAGACTGTCTAAAACCTGGACGTAGTCTCTGTGACTGTCTTAAACCTGGACGTAGTCTCTGTGAAGTCCCTGCAGACTGTCTTAAACCTGGACGTAGTCTCTGTGACGTCCCTGTAGACTGTCTAAAACCTGGACGTAGTCTCTGTGACTGTCTTAAACCTTGACATAGTTTCTGTGACGTCCCCGCGGACTGTCTTAAACCTGGACGTAGTCTCTGTGACTGTCTTAAACCTGGACGTAGTCTGTGGTTCTGTCTCTGGTCTGGTTGTTGTCTCTGTCCGTCTCATGACGTGAGTTTGATCCCTCAGATGAGGAGGTGGAGGCTGAGGAGTTAAACCCGTTCTCCTTCAGAGAGTTTCTACGTTGGAAGAATCAGGAACCAGAACCGGACCAAGACCAGGACGAGGAGCAGACACCCATCAAAGTATGAAAACTACACAGTCTGTGACAAGAGAAGAAGAAATGTATGATAACTGTCTGTCTGTCTGACTGTCTGTAGTCCAGCACCTCTCACAGGTTGCTGACCTTTGACCCTGAGGTCAGGAGCTGTTTCTTCTCTCAGCCCTCATTGGCTCCACAGGTACAGTGACATCATCACTGACGTCATCATGTTGTATTAATGATGATGTCACAGTGAGAGTAAGACACGTGTCTGTCTGTCCAATCAGGAGGAGGAAGACTGGGGGCGGAGCTTCCAGTCAGGTGTAGACAGCACGTCGTCCCTGTGCACAGAGGACGAGGACGAGGAGGAGACCAGGTGAGACCGAACAGAACCAGAACAGAACCTCAGAACAGAACCTTTAGAACCAGAACAGAACCTCAGAACAGAACCTCAGAACAGAACCTTTAGAACCAGAACAGAACCTCAGAACCAGCCTTGTCCAGTCTAACAGGTGTAGAGTATAACGAGGAGTGGTTAGACTAAAGCTCCCTGTCCATCAGGTTTTCCTCCAAACCTGAAGGAGGAGGAGGAGGAGGAGGTGGTGGAGGAGAGAACTATGAAGGAGACGATGAGACCTCCATTGCTGAGCCGGTCACCTCCGTCAGGAGGAGGAGCGGGAGGAGCAGTCAGATCCAACAGGTAACACACACCTTGTGTGTGTGTGTGTGTGTGTGTGTGTGTGTTGCACTGACGTCCTCCTGTTGTTAGTTAAAGGAGGAGAATGTGTCGTTGAGGAGGACCATCATGGAGCTACAGAGGAGATCAGAAGTTAACGAACGCAGGTGAGAACCAGCCAATCACACGACAGCATCATCTCCACCAATCAGGGTGTTTTACCCATCATGCCTCTGTCCTGGCTGTCAGGGTGCTGGAGCTGTCAGAGGAGCTGCTCCAGAGGAGGCGTCAGGAGGAGAAGGAGGCGCAGGACCTGGAGAGCATGGTCCACTCTGTGGAGCAGAACCTCCACCTGATGACGGTGTGATTTCCTGACAGACCCTGAACCTAACATCAACACCTGTTCAACTAATGCTAATGCTAATGCTATATCTATGTCTCTATACCTGTCTGTCTCTCTGTATCTGTCTCTCTCTGTACCTGTCTGTCTCTCCCTGTCTCTCTCTCTATCTGTCTGTCTCTACCTGTCTCTCTCTCTGTACCTGTCTGTCTCTACCTGTATCTGTCTCTCTGTATCTATCTGTCTCTCTGTATCTGTCTGTCTCTCTGTATGTGTCTCTCTGTATCTATCTGTCTCTCTTTACCTGTATCTGTCTCTCTGTATCTGTCTCTCTCTCTGTATCTATCTGTCTCTCTTTACCTGTATCTGTCTCTCTGTATCTGTCTTTCTCTCTCTGTGTCTCTCTGTATCTGTCTGTCTCTCTGTATCTGTCTCTCTGTATCTATCTGTCTCTCTGTATGTGTCTCTCTCTCTGTATCTATCTGTCTCTACCTGTATCTCTCTCTGTACCTGTCTGTCTCTACCTGTCTCTCTTTCTGTGTCTATCTGTCTCTACCTGTCTCTCTCTCTGTATCTGTCTCTCTTTACCTGTATCTATCTCTCTGTATCTGTCTCTCTCTACCTGTATCTGTCTCTCTCTACCTGTCTCTCTGTCTACCTGTCTCACAGAAGCGAGCAGTCAAAGCAGAGAGCAGTGTATCTAAACTGAAGGCGGAGCTTCAGCAGCTGCAGGTGAGACAGACTGAATAAACTTTATTTAATGATGAGGACAGTGTGAACACTTACCTGTGTGTCAGGTGTGTGTGTGTGTGTGTGTGTGTGTGTGTGTGTGTATAAACAAACCTTTGTGTGTGTGTGTGTATAAACCTGTGTGTGTGTGTGTGTGTATAAACCTGTGTTGCCAGGTGGAGGCGGAGTCTCTGCGGTTGGAGAACGACAGTCTGAAGGCAGCAGAGTCTGAGGTTGTCATGACGATGAGACACAACGCTCAGGTGGCCTCTGAGTATCTGAACAAGACGGCAAGCCACGCCCACTCCTCCATCCGGTCAGTACCTGTGTCAACAGGTGTGTGTGTGTGTGTGTGTCAGTCAACAGCTGTCTGTCCCTCATCTTCGGCCGGTCCTTCACCCTCATGTGTAACCTGTCTGTCTGCCTGTCTGCCTGTCTATCTGCAGTCAGCTGTTGGGGGAAGCAGAGACTCTCCGTTTAGTCTCTCAGCTGCTGAAATCCATCGACAAGATCTCGAACCTGGACCCAGAGTCCTGATCTCGTCCGGACAAGCAGAACCTTTGTTGGACTTGTGTTGGACTTGTGTTGGACCTGTGTTGGACAGGAGGACGTGGTCGTCATGGAAGCATCCCTGAAAGGACAGGCAGCTCACAGACGTTTTATTTTGAAAGTGCACATATGAACATTTGATGACATCACAGGAGCTGGAGGACTTGTGGCTGCTGATTGGTCGGTTTGTCCACTGACAACTGACGTCACGGACCAATCAGAGAGTTTGTTTTAATCATGTGGTTTGATTCTTGTTTTAAAATAAAAAAAATCAGTTTGAAGTTTCTGTGAAATCTGTCTGGAGGTCATGGTTAGCTTAGCATAGCATAAAGACTGGAAACAGGTGCAAACAGCTAGCCTGAAAGCTAATGTTGATGTTTCACAGTTAGCTTAAAGCTAAAGCTAATCACACAAAAGATTTCACTAAATGTTGAACTTTAGTCACTAACGCCTAAATCTACATATTATATTCTGTTATATATATATATATATATATATATATATATATATATATATATATATATTATCATGTTTAATAGTCTGCTGTTACTCTATAAACTCTAAATATTTCATATTAACAGGAAGTGACTCACTTCATTAACTCTGATAATTAAAATTCATGAAGACAAAAACTCACTTCAGGATGAGAGCAGCTCTTCTGGATCAGAACCGGAACCAGGACCGCAGGAAAACTCTGTTTAACAGGAGAAACATGAAAATAACTTGACACTTAAATGTATTAAAATATTTGTTTCATATTTGTTACTAAATGATTCAATAAAAAATCATCAACATGTGTTTAACTTCCCTTGTGTGTGTGTGTGTGTGTGTGTGTGTGTGTGTGTGTGTGTGTGTGTGTGTGTGTGTGTGTGAGAGAGAGAGAGAGAGAGAGAGAGCAGCAGGCAGTCAGTGATGTCACGTGTCTCCATGGTAACCGTTTTGTTGTTAGTCACAGTGTCAGTCATGGAGGATCAAAGAGTGAACGGCACAGCTCCAGACCAGCAACAGAGCTTCAAAAACACGGACCATTTCCATGGTTACAGGTACAGTAGTACTACTGAAGAGTACTAGAGTTGAGGTACTAAGTTACTTTACTGTTTCTGAGTTATTGTTATCAATATTTTCTGAGCTAAGCTAACATTTGGCTAGTTCCTCAGCTGGACTGCACTGTTGCCTAGCAACACATTAACACTTCCTGAACGCTAGCTTGTTAGCTACATGTTAGCACAGGCTAGCTGCTTTGTGTGTGTTTGGTCCCATCACACACACACAACATTAAAATAACGTTGGTAGAGACACGCTGTGTGTTTTAATGTTGTTTAACAGACTGTCTGTGTTTCAGTCATCCTCTGTATCGAACATCAAACCAGACGTACGGAAACAAGAAACCAAGCGAGCACGAGAGACAGGTGAGAGACAGACAGACAGAAAGGCAGACAGGCAGGCAGACAGACAGACAGGCAGACAGGCAGACAGACTACAGACAAACAGACAGACTACAGAGAGACAGACAGGCAGGCAGACAGGTTGACTGTCTCTCTCTCTGTTTCAGGCTCGGGTTCACATGACCTCTTGTCAGTTCTCGGAGGCGATGCTTCAGACCGGGATGTACCATGATCACGGTTTCAACACATCTGTGGAGACGAGCAGAGTGACGGTTTCCACGGCAACCCACCACAACAGAGTCAACCGACAATACTACTATCACCATGGAAACCAATCGTGATGACAAATGAACAGAACAATGAATAAACAGAGGAAGACATGAAGTGTGTGTCTATGTAAATAACAGACTGTTCCTGAACGCCTCGTTTCTTCTTCTTTGGTTTGTGTCCAACACACTGTGTTTGTTCTGAAGCCTGCTGAGCACCATCTGACACACACACAAACACACACCGGATGAATATTGTGTTTCCGTGATGACCAAATGAGGAAAACGATGATTAATTTAGAGGCTTGATCTGTTTTTGTCTCACTCTGACTGAAACACCTCCATGACCTATGACAGGAAGTTGCTGAAAACACCAAAACACTGAGTTTCTGACTACACTGAGACAACACAGAGACAACAATGAGACAACATTGAGACTACACTGAGACAACACAGAGACAACAATGAGACTACAGATATAAATATATATATACATATATACATACATACATATATATACATACACAGTATATACATGTATATACACACACACACAGGGTTATTGATGCACATCGCCCACACAGAAACACTGTGTGGGCATTTTGATTCCACTCGACTGATTTTTGACTGATCACATTAGAAGAAAGAGAGAGGAGGAACAGCGGAGAGGAGGGAGGGAGGAGGAACAGCAGAGAGGAGGGAGGAGGAGGAACAGCAGAGAGGAGGGAGGAGGAGGAACAGCAGAGAGGAGGGAGGAGGAGGAAGCAGCATCAGATCGAGGAGCGTTGTATAAATCAGCGTTCAGATAATCATCATCATCGTCGTCGTCGTCTTAAGATCATCTTAACGAGTCTCAGATGGAGTCTGAAGAAAATGTGATGAACGTCCTGCAGCTGCTGCTGATCGGCTCTCTGTTCACCACGGTGAATATATAAATATATATTTAAATATATATGATGCTATTTATACTCTGCTGTGTGCTGCTACACCACAGTCTGCATTGTATTATATGTATGTGTGTATATATGTATATATATGTATATGTATAATGTATTCCGCTGTGTCTGATGATCCTCTGATCATGTTTATCATGTTTGATTTTATTTAATTTCGTTCATTAATATTAATTAATCAGATTTACAAACAGAGGACAGCAAATGAGATTAATAACATGAGACACAACAATTATTATTATTATTATTACGTCGGTCCACCTCCTGCATACCTGCCAGCTGGCGTCAGGTGGAGGTGTGGACGACGGCATGCTGACTTCTGGCAACACAGATCGGTCCTGTGGACGTGGAGTGTGACGTCCGGAGCTGGTGTGGGAGGTGGAGCAGTGCCAATGAGATTACAGTTATTACAGATTATTATACAAAGAATAGAAACTTTATTGTAAGTTTTTTACATGCATTTTCACACACACACACACACACACACACACACACACACACAGTAGTTGAGGTTCGGTGCCTTGCTCAAGGGCACCTCTGCAGTGCCCAGGAAGTGAACTGGCACTTCTCCAGCTACCACTCCACTTTCTGTACTTTGGTCCACACTGGATTTGAACTGGCCACCCCTTACAGTTATTATATTTAATGTCACCTGTATGCACTGTACTGGTTCAGAACCAGAACCCTGGGCAGGTGATACTCACGCTGACACCTGCTGGGTTGGAGCTCTCCCTGGAGAACGAGAAGGTCACCACCATGTGACGGAGAGTCCTAGACTCTGAGGATCTACTGGGAGAATTGATGATGAAGAAACCTGGAGGAACAACCTGCCTGATCTGAACCACAGTGATGTTTGTTATTGGACTTCTGTTCTAGTCATGGATAACAAACACCATGTTTGAGTATCGTTCATAAGTGGACCTGGTACCAGAACATCTTTGTGGTCGTGTCATCAGATCTGTGGTCGTATGTTTGGGTGAAGAGAGGAAACCTCAAACTCAGGCATGTAGTGAACGTGAACTAACTGTCCATGAGGTCTGCAGCTCACACCTCTGGAAGAACTTCTTCTGAGTGGGTTGTCTTCAAACCTCCATTGTTGAGGCAGCTGGTCAGAAGGTCATTGGTGGAGGCCTTTCAGGCTTGGACAGGTACCAGGAGGCCACGGAGAAGGACGTCCAATCAGCCTCAAGGAAGTCTCTGTCAGTGATGCTGGGAGGACGTCTTGTGACAGTGTCTCACAGGGTGGTGCTGATGGAGTATGGTGTACCATCCGGTCCAAAGTCAGAGCTGTGTCTGTATTCTTGACAAGGTCCAGGTCAAATATGTTCTCAAATATGTTCTAGCGTTCAGAGATCTTTTCAGATGTTCGTCTTCAGGTCTCTATTATAATATTTTATTTATATGATTCTGTTTGTTGTCATCAGGAGCATCTGAACAAACGTTTGTTCTGATACAAAATGTTTTTATTTTCTTTTTTAAAGATATTTTTTGTCTTTTTTCAAGCGTTATTTTTGACAGAGACAACTCAAGAGTGACAGGAATGTGGGGAGTGAGAGATGGGGAACGATATGCAGCAAAGGGCCATAGGTCAGATTCGAACCCTGGGCCGCTGCTCAGCCTTCGTACATGGGGCAGATGCTCTACCAACTGAGCTAATCGACACCCCCAAAACATTTTTATTTTCTGATTTCTGAGCAGATGAAGTGTGACGACACTGTTTAACACATATTTAACACATCATTTGAGTTTCACACGTCATTTGGTCATTTTAACACATTTAGAACATGTCAGCTAATTTTATCTTCATCCTCCTCCTCAGCTCAAGACTGAATTATTCAAACATTACATAACAATAAATATATAAACCACTTCAGTTATAGAGGACAGTGACTTCCTGTCTGTCTGTCTGAGCGCTGATGTATTTATATATTTTACCTGTTGACAGGTGGGTCCTTCAGCCCCTGAGGAGGGCTGGCAGGTGTACAGCTCAGCTCAGGACTCTGAAGGTCGATGTGTTTGTACGGTGGTCGCTCCTCAGCAGAGCGTCTGCTCGAGAGACGCCAGAACCAAACAGCTCCGACAGCTGCTGGAGAAGGTACCAATACTACTACTACTGCGAATACTACTGATGATTACTGCAAGTGCTACTGATGATTACTGCGAGTTACTAGCAGGAGTGATGTGTATCTCATGTATGTGTCATGTATGTGTCTCGTGTATGTGTCATGTATGTGTCTCATGTATGTGTCTCATGTATGTGTCATGTATGTGTCTCGTGTATGTGTCATGTATGTGTCTCATGTATGTGTCTCGTGTATGTGTCATGTATGTCTCGTATGTGTCTCATGTATGTGTCATGTATGTGTCATGTATGTATCTCATGTATGTGTCATGTATGTGTCTCGTGTATGTGTCTCATGTATGTGTCATGTTGTCTCATGTATGTATCTCATGTATGTGTCATGTATGTGTCTCGTGTATGTGTCATGTATGTGTCATGTATGTGTGTCATGTATGTGTCATGTATGTGTCATGTATGTGTGTCATGTATGTGTCATGTATGTGTCTCATGTATGTATCTCATGTATGTGTCATATATGTGTCTCGTGTATGTGTCATGTATGTCTCGTATGTGTTTCATGTATGTGTCTCGTATGTGTCTCATGTATGTCTCGTGTATGTGTCATGTATGTCTCGTATGTGTCTCATGTATGTGTCTCGTATGTGTCTCATGTATGTGTCATGTATGTCTCATGTATGTATCTCATGTATGTGTCATGTATGTGTCTCGTGTATGGGTCTCATGTATGTGTCATATATGTGTCTCGTGTATGTGTCATGTATGTCTCGTATGTGTTTCATGTATGTGTCTCGTATGTGTCTCATGTATGTCTCGTGTATGTGTCATGTATGTCTCGTATGTGTCTCATGTATGTGTCTCGTATGTGTCTCATGTATGTGTCATGTATGTCTCATGTATGTATCTCATGTATGTGTCATGTATGTGTCTCGTGTATGTGTCATGTATGTGTGTCATGTATGTCTCATGTATGTGTCTCGTATGTGTCTCATGTATGTATCATGTATGTGTCTCATGTATGTGTCATGTATGTGTCTCATGTATGTGTCTCATATATGTCTCATGTATGTGTCTCATATATGTGTCATGTATGTGTCTCATGTATGTGTCATGTATGTGTTATGTATGTGTCTCATGTATGTGTCATGTATGTGTCTCATGTATGTGTCATGTATGTGTGTCATGTATGTGTCATGTATGTGTCTCATGTATGTCTCATGTATATGTGTCATGTATGTGTCATGTATATGTCTCATGTATGTGTCATGTATGTGTCTCATGTATGTGTCATGTATATGTCTCATGTATGTGTCATGTATGTGTCTCATGTATGTGTGTCATGTATGTGTCATGTATGTGTGTCATGTATGTGTCATGTATGTGTGTCATGTATGTGTCATGTATGTGTCTCATGTATGTGTCATGTATATGTCTCATGTATGTGTCATGTATGTCTCTCATGTATGTGTCATGTATATGTCTCATGTATGTGTCATGTATGTGTCTCATGTATGTGTCATGTATGTGTCTCATGTATGTGTCATGTATGTGTCTCATGTATGTGTCTCATGTATGTGTCATGTATGTGTCATGTATGTGTCTCATGTATGTGTCATGTATGTGTCTCACGTATGTGTCATGTATGTGTCTCATGTATGTGTCATGTATATGTCTCATGTATGTCTCATGTATGTGTGTCATGTATGTGTCTCATGTATGTGTCATGTATGTGTGTCATGTATGTGTCTCATGTATGTGTCATGTATGTGTCATGTATGTGTCTCATGTATGTGTCTCATGTATGTGTCATGTATATGTGTCATGTATGTCTCTCATGTATGTGTCATGTATGTGTCTCATGTATGTGTGTCATGTATGTGTCATGTATGTGTCTCATGTATGTGTCATGTATATGTGTCATGTATGTCTCTCATGTATGTGTCATGTATGTGTCTCATGTATGTGTGTCATGTATGTGTCTCATGTATGTGTCATGTATGTGTCATGTATATGTGTCATGTATGTGTCATGTATGTGTCTCATGTATGTGTCTCATGTATATGTCTCATGTATGTGTCATGTATGTCTCTCATGTATGTGTCATGTATATGTCTCATGTATGTGTCTCATGTATGTGTCATGTATGTGTCATGTATGTGTCATGTATGTGTCTCATGTATGTGTCATGTATGTGTCTCACGTATGTGTCATGTATGTGTCTCATGTATGTGTCATGTATGTCTCATGTATGTGTCTCATGTATGTGTCATGTATGTGTCTCATGCTGTGTTTGTGGTCCAGGTTCAGAACATGAGTCAGTCCATCGAGGTTCTGGACCAGCGGACTCAGAGAGATCTGCAGTTTGTGGAGAAGATGGAGGTTCAGCTGACCGGTCTAGAGAACAAGTTCAAACAGGTCGAAGACGGACACGAGAGCAACATCGCCAGACAGTACAAGGTACCTGAGAGGTCATATGACGCCTTCAACCACCAATCAGTAATCAGAACAGCTCTTGTGTACGACATCGGGTGGACTGTTACTGACCTCTGCTGTCTGCCTGTCTGTCTGTGTGTCTGTCTGTCTGCCTGCCTGTCTGTCTGTCTGTCTGCCTGTCTGTCTGCCTGTCTGTCTGTCTGCCTGTCTGCCTGCCTGTCTGTCTGTCTGTCTGTCTGCCTGCCTGCCTGTCTGTCTGTCTGTCTGCCTCTGTCTGTCTGCCTTTCTGTCTGTCTCTCTCTCTCGGTCTCTCTGCCTGTCTGTCTGTCTCTCTCTGTCTCTCTGCCTGTTTGTCTGTCTGTGTCAGTCCATCAAATCAAAGATGGAGGAGCTCCGTCCTCTCATCCCCGTCCTCGAGGCGTACAAGGCGGACACTCTGCTGGTCCGACAGTTTAAGGAGGAGGCGGCCAATGTGACGGAGCTGCTGGGAGCACTGCAGGAACAACTGGGAGGACTGGACTACCAGGACCTCCACAGCCGGGTCATGAGCCTGGAGGACAGACTGAGGGCCTGCATGCAGAGGCTGGGTGAGACAGACAAACAGACAGGCAGACAGACAGACAGAGAGAGACAGGCAGACAGACTGTCAGACACAGAGACAGGCAGACAGACACACAGACATAGACAGACAGGCAGACAGACAGACAGACAGACAGATAGACAGACAGACAGGCAGACAGACAGAGCTTCATATGTTCATGTCACTTCCTGTTTATTTCAGCCTGTGGGAAGCTGACAGGAATATCTGAGCCAATCACCATCAAGACGTCTGGATCAAGGTTTGGATCGTGGATGACCGACCCAATTGCTCCGCCCGGAGACAACAGAGTGAGTTTATCAACAACGCACAACACACAACATACAACTACATACAACACACAACATACAACACACAACTACATACAACACACAACATACAACATACAACTACATACAACACACAACATACAACACACAACTACATACAACACACAACATACAACACACAACTACATACAACACACAACATCATACAACATACAACACACAACATGTTTCTGTCACGTGTTCTTTCTTCCCTTACAGGTGTGGTACATGGATGGTTACCATAACAACCGGTTTGTCAGGGAGTATCAGTCGATGTATGACTTCATGATGACGGATAACTTCACGTCTCACCGCCTGCCTCACCCGTGGTCTGGTACCGGTCAGGTGGTTTATAACGGGTCCATTTACTTCAACAAGTTTCAGAGTCACACCATCATCAAGTTCGACTTCAGCACATCGCTCATCAGCCGCTCCCGACAGCTTGACTTCGCCGGCTACAACAACATGTACCATTACTCGTGGGGAGGTCACTCCGACATCGACCTCATGGTGGACGAGGGCGGACTGTGGGCCGTCTACGCCACCAATCAGAATGCAGGAAACATCGTCCTTAGTCAGTTAAACCCAAACACTCTGCAGATCATCCGAAGCTGGACCACCAACCACCCCAAACGCAGCGCCGGTGAGGCCTTCATGATCTGTGGAACACTGTACGTCACCAACGGATACTCTGGAGGAACCAAAGTGTACTACGCCTACTCCACCAACTCCTCCACCTACGAGTACATCGACATCCCTCTGACCAATAAATACAGCCACCTGTCAATGCTCGACTACAACCCCCGAGACAGAGCGCTGTATGCCTGGAACAACGGCCACCAAGTCCTGTACAACGTCACACTGTACCACATCATACAGTAAGATGACATCACGCTGTACCACATCATACAGTAAGATGACATCACGCTGTACCACATCATACAGTAAGATGACATCACGCTGTACCACATCATACAGTAAGACACAAGTCCTTTATGACATCACACTGTACCACATCATACAGTAAGACACAAGTCCTTTATGACATCACACTGGACCACATCATACAGTAAGACACAAGTCCTTTATGACATCACACTGGACCAGGGAAACTGCTAGCTTCCTTTAAGCTCTTTGATTAAACACACTGACACAATCACAAAGACACCAAACTTTGCATTTCACAATAAAAGACACTAGATTGTTTTATTTTGGTGGTGCACATAGAAGAATGCTACACGTTTATATCAAGTTTTTTTCTTCTTCTGAAATCAGACGTACTGTTCTCACTTTGAAGTAATAATAATAATAATAATAAAGTCTTTTTTACTGTTTCATATGTTCTACAGTCAAACTAAACATTTCACTTGTTTGTAAATCAGCTGTCGTAGGTTTAGCAGGGCTAACCGACACCTTTCCTTCCATCTACTTATGTGGAATCACATGAACACACTCCAAGCATCATGGGAGATGTAGTCCCTCAGCAGCCTGTCATGCCTGATCTTCCTCAGCTGGTTGGTGTAAAGTTTCTAAAAAAACTGAAACCCTGTGCAGTCAGATTGCTGAGCTAACGTCACGACAAAAACATTTTAACATCATGTAGTGATTCTGCTGCGTGTTTCACAAACTGCACGTTAAAGTTACAAGTCGCCGAGTCAACAGCAGGTTGGCGTGTTGCACGAACAATTCACTGTGTCCACTGCAGGTTGACGTGTCCTTTGGAAGGTTGACTTGTCCATGGGCAGGTTGACGTGTCCTTCGGCAGGTTGACGTGTCCTTTGGAAGGTTGACTTGTCCATGGGCAGGTTGACGTGTCCTTCGGCAGGTTGACGTGTCCATGGGCGGGTTGACGTGTCCTTTGGCAGGTTGGCGTGTCCATGGGCATGTTGATGTGTGCTTTGGCGGGTTGACGTGTCCATGGGCAGGTTGACGTGTCCATGGGCGGGTTGACGTGTCCATGGGTGGGTTGACGTGTCCTTTGGCAGGTTGAAGTGTCCTTTGGAAGGTTGACTTGTCCATGGGCAGGTTGACGTGTCCATGGGCGGGTTGACGTGTCCATGGGCGGGTTGACGTGTCCTTTGGCGGGTCAGTCATAATTGTAAACATGTATAAATTGCTTCATTTTAAGACGTTCAGCTCAGTGATGATTCGTTTTTTTATGTTCGTTATTTGACTTGTGTGTGTTATTAATTCTTTAGTCTGTTTAAGTGTCGGACCAGCTGAGGACAGGAGTGATATTTAAGTGATATTTTCTATGGTTGGCCTGTAAACTACTTTGTGTTTTGTACTTGAACAGATTGGTACTCTAGTTTTCCGTGGAGTCTTTATAACTGATGATCAGCAGTGATGATATGAAACATGTTTTATTATTGGACAGACTGCATGTGACATGTTTTTAACGGCTTTGTTATTTAAATAAAGAGACTCCACTCGATGAATAAAACATGTCTGCTGCTTCTGTTTGTGTGTTAACGAGCATCAGTCCATATTAATTAAAGTTAACTCGACAAATATGATATCTGTCCAGTAACAATGAAGGTGACTTGAAAGTAATCTGATTAGTTTGACATTAACATTGTTAGTGGTGTGAGAATTACAATACTTTAACATATTATTACAAGAAATATTAAACATTATTGTGAAGCAATAAATGAGCCTGAAGCCCATGGATACTTTAAATACTTTAAAATAGTTTAAATACTTACTAAAAACTAAAATACACTCAAGGCAAATCCAAACTTTTTTCGTTTGTTGCTCCCCATTGGTGGAACGCACTACCAGTTCCTACCAGAGCAGGGGCGTCCCTCTCTACCTTTAAAAAACTCCTGAAGACCTCCAGCTCTTCAGAGAGGCCTCCTCTCCTAGCACTACCTACAACTGGACATGAGAAAACTACCCCTTTAAGAATTGTCAGAGCACTTATTGTTGCACTAACAGTTCTTATCGCACTGTACCTTGATTGTTCCCTTCTCTGTGAGTTGCTTTGGATAAAAGCGTCTGCTAAATATGATAATATAATGTAAATGTAAATACTTTAAATGGAAACCTCATCATTGAGAGTCTCAGTCCGGTGTTGGACCACCACGAGTCACCAGAACCACTTCAGTCCAGAGATCAGTTTAGAAACACTCTAATTTGTTGACAGGTTAGTCTGAATGAAGACAGATCACAGACTCTTTGATTCAGAGTGTACTTTATTTTGAAAGATTAACATACAGGAAAAGAGCGTGATCAGCAGTCTCACGTCTCAATAAAAAAAACAATAACTGATAATTTTCCACTATAAAATAAACAAGCTTCACATTTCACACAATCAATAACATGATCATTGATCAACAAGCGAGGGCGGTGCCAGGGCATGGGTGCAGGACTAATATGGACCAGTTAATCTGGGGGCGGGGTTCATGTCAGCATGACGGGGCTACACCGCTGCAGTTTATATTTACACACAATTAACTCTTCAAAGTTTAAACTTTACAGAGTTTGACTTCACTGTAAAGTTTAAACTTCACTGTAAAGTTTAAAGATTAAACTTCACTGTAAAGTTTAAGTTTCACTGTAAAGTTTAAAGATTAAACTTCACTGTAAAGATTAAACTTCACTGTAAAGTTTAAAGATTAAACTTCACTGTAAAGTTTAAGTTTCACTGTAAAGTCGAAAGATTAAACTTCACTGTAAAGATTAAACTTCACTGTAAAGTTTAAACTTCACTGTAAAGTTTAAAGATTAAACTTCACTGTAAAGATTAAACTTCACTGTAAAATTTAAACTTCACTGTAAATTTTAAGCTTCACTGTAAAGTTTAAAGATTAAACTTCACTGTAAAGATTAAACTTCACTGTAAAGTTTAAAGATTAGACTTCACTGTAAAGTTTAAGCTTCACTGTAAAGTTTAAAGATTAAACTTCACTGTAAAGTTTAAAGTTCAGACTTCACTGTAAAGTTTAAAGTTCAGACTTCACTGTAAAGTTTAAAGATTAAACTTCACTGTAAAGTTTAAAGATTAAACTTCACTGTAAAGTTTAAAGATTAGACTTCACTGTAAAGTTTAAGCTTCACTGTAAAGTTTAAAGATTAAACTTCACTGTAAAGTTTAAAGTTTAGACTTCACTGTAAAGTTTAAAGATTAAACTTCACTGTAAAGTTTAAACTTCACTTAACCATGAAAGTTTAAGCTTAAACTAGTTAAAAATTTTACACTGTGTGAAATTTAAACTTTACAGTTTGTACAGAGTGACATCACAGCAGTGTTCTTTTACTTTGGACCATGGTGATGTCACAGTGTATCAACACAGTACACTGTGACATCACAACAGTGAGACAGATGTTGAGTTTCTCTTTAAAGTCTTCGTCTGACAGGAAGGATTGTCCTTATTCTTTTCTGAACATCTTTACAGACATTTTTTACAGTTTATATTTTAGTTTAAATACAGCAGCTTCTCTGCTTTTACATCAGAATAAAAAGTTCAATAATTAATTTTCTTTGTCTGCATCTGAAGATAATGATTCAGTTTGTGATCGAAAGTTCGATTTCGAAAGTGAACTTCTTCAATTTACATAAATCAAAATAAAAACTAAAACTCTGATCTGATGGAGAGAGATGATTAATGACGATTTGGATCAGAGGGTTTGGGACCTGTCTAATATCTGATCTCTGGTCTGAAGTCTGATCAGGGTTTGGAACCTGTCTAATATCTGATCTCTGGTCTGAAGTCTGATCAGGGTTCGGGACCTGTCTAATATCTGATCTCTGATCTGAAGTCCGATCAGGGTTCGGGACCTGTCAAATATCTGATTTGAGTTCGACCGTCCAATGAAAAGCTGTTACCGGACTTCCTCAGAGCTCTTTCCTTTACATCACTTCCTGTGGCGAGATGTCCTCACTGGTCGATTACTGTGACTAGACTATCCGACTACTCTGCACAAAGCCTACAAGACAGACAGACAGAGAGAGAGAGACAGTTAGAGAGGTACACAGGTAGAAAGAGAGATAGACAGGTAGAGAGAGAGACAGGTAGGGAGAGAAAGACAGGTAGAGAGAGACAGGTAGATATGTTATAGCAGGTAGAGTGAGACAGGTGGTCAGACTGACGACTACACTCAGCATTAATAATAAACACTGGCATCTAGTGGTTAGAATCGGCACTGCAGAGCATAAAACAAGTTCAACATGTTTTATTTGATGAAGAAGCTTCTACGTCTGACTTCAGTCTGAGCTGTAAAATAAAGACAGAGAAGTTTCATTTGGTTTGAGAGAAGAAGTTTAACGATCATAAACAAGAACTTTATTTCCTCTGCAGCAGCAAACACAACACACAAACACTATCAGGCCTGATTATTAGTCGAGGTACTCTCTGTCTCATTACTCTCGAGTTCTCCAAGCTGAACTTCGTCTTTGTTCAACCTTCCTGCCAACTGGAACGAGATCACCTTCTTCTCCTACCAACGCCTGTCTTACCTACGTGACATCCACCTGTACACTGACTTTTGGGAGTTTCTACAATGACCCCAGAGCTCGACATGTAAGTCACAGATATTCTGTGAGGCTACGAGTCCTCATGTTCATGTCCTCATGTATTTAGACAAGTCCTTTCCACGCCCCATCCATCACGTCGTTCATGCACAGTCTAACATGGCTCTCTGTTACAGATACAGCTCATGTTCCTGATGATTCAACGCCATCGCGGTGTCTCTTTCCTGTTTCTCGAGGCTCGGCCTCTCTGGCAGATAACCACCAGTACTGGTTTGTCCATGTTCAGCAACATTCAACCAATAAATCCTGACATAATACCTGACAGCCTCATCAACAGCCGCTGCTTTCATAATTAACCACGGCTATGAAATCACACATCAGAGACCAGCTGAGCCTGGACAAGGTGCTGCTCGGTCCATCAACACACTTCTTGTTTACTCTGGTCACTCCTTCAGAATCGGACCTGTCTCCTGGTCCTTTAAAACAAATCATGGATGGCTAATCTACCCTCTCTTCAGATCTGCTCCATCTTATCTCAGGTCTAGGTTCAGATCAGAGATCCAGAACTTTTGTCTTGTTTGAATCTCTGCAGCTTTATTAAAATAAAACTTAATTATTACTAACACACTGTGGATTATTACTGTGTATTAGCCTTGAGGCCATATTAGCTTTATGACTGATGTTTGATGAATTTGTTCTGTTGGACCTGTTTATTGGGCTCTTAATGCTGATGGTGGTTCTGGTTCTGGACACTGAGCTGTATTTTACTGTGTCGACTGTCTGACCTCCTGATCCATCCTCTGCTGCTCTGCTTAACGACGCCGAGTTTTACTGTTAACTGAACTTTATGTCATCAAAGTTTTTCTTGACGTGACATCACTGTGACATCACTGTGACATCATAGTTTGTGATGGTGCAGGCGGTGTAAGTTGGTCTGGACGTAGCTGAACCTGGATCAGTGTTTCCAGATGTTTGACCTGATGATCTGATCAGAGATCTGACTGAAGATCAGTGATGCTGATATTTGACAGCTGGTTTCCTGTTTGAATCCTGTAAACTGATCTCAGTGAGACAGACAGACATGACCAGGTAAAGAGTCCGCTGAGTTTAAGTTACTCTGAACTCGCTGCTGGTGGATGTCAAATGCATGCTGGAATACGTGTCTGAAGTTAGCTGCTAAAGTAGCCTGATAAAACAAGCGGAGTGAGACCTCTTCAGGTCATCTAGTCATGTGACCAGGGTGAGGAAGAGGCAGGGCCCTACAGTGAGTCACACAGGTATTAAAACAGGAAGTAGACAGCAGGTAGCATTCAGCACACAGACAAGCAGAGCATATAGACACAGACAAGCTGCTACTGTTACCATAGCAACCGCCTTGACATTCAGAGGTCAAAGGTCACAGAGGTCATCAGGGTTACATAAGGTCATATGTAGGTCATGGCACCTTTGGCGCTGCTGTCCAGGAAGACTTTAATGTAGGAGGTGGGGACGTATCCCTCCTCCTCCAGGTTCCTCCGTACTCTGGTCCATCCGTCACCTTTGTCCTCCTCCACCACAGAAAGTAGTTCTCCCTCCACCATCGACAAGGTTCCTTCGTTCTGACCTGCAAGACACCAACAAGAACAAGTTCACACCTGAAGCAGAGTGAAACATCAACCCCAACATCAACAACCCACCAACTCCACGAACAACCCACCAACCCCAACAACAACCCACCAACAACACCAACAACATAACCATCAACCTCAACCCCAACATGAACAACCCATCAACAACATAACCACCAACATCAACCCCAACATCAACAATCCATCAACAACATAACCACCAACATCAACCCCAACATCAACAACCCATCAACAACATAACCATCAACCTCAACCCCAACATGAACAACAACCCACCAACATCAACCCCAACATCAACAATCCATCAACAACATAACCACCAACATCAACCCATCAACATCACGAACAACCCACCAACAACATCAACCCCAACATCAACAACCCATCAACAACATAACCACCAACATCAACCCCAACATCAACAATCCATCAACAACATAACCACCAACATCAACCCCAACATCAACAACCCATCAACAACATCCACCAACATCACCCCAACATCAACAACCCACCAACTCACCACCACCAACAACCCCACCAACAACAACCCACCAACAACACCAACAACCCACCAACAACATCATCAACATCAACCAACATCAACAACCCATCAACAACATAACCACCAACATCAACCCCAACATCAACAATCCATCAACAACATAACCACCAACAACAACCCCAACATCAACAACCCAACAACAACACCAACCACCAACATCAACATCAATCCCAACATCAACAACCCAACCACCAACATCAACCCCAACATCAACAACCCACCAACAACCTCACCACCAACAACCCAACATCAACAGCCCACCAACAACCCCAACAACCAACCAACAACAACCCACCAACAACCTCACCACCAACCCCAACAACAACCCACCAACAACATAAACATCACAACAACATCAACAACATAACCACCAACATCAACCCCAACATCAACAACCCATCAACAACATAACCACCAACAACCAACATCAACAACCCAACAACAACCCACCAACAACCTCACCACCAACCCCAACAACAACCCACCAACAACACCAACAAACAACCTATCAACAACAACCACCAACATCAACCAACATCAACAACCCATCAATCCACCAACATCAACAACCCATCAACAACATAACCACCAACATCAACCCCAACATCAACAACCCATCAACAACATAACCACCAACATCAACCCCAACATCAACAACCCATCAACAACATAACCACCAACATCAACCCCAACATCAACAACCCATCAACAACAACCACCAACATCAACCCCAACATCAACAACCCACCAACAACAACCCACCAACAACCTCACCACCAACCCCAACAACAACCCACCAACAAACAACACCAACAACATAACCATCAACATCAACATCAACAACATAACCACCAACATCAACAACATCAACAACCCACCAACAACAACCCACAACCCCAACAACAACCCATCACCACCAACCCCAACAACAACACCAACAACAAACAACCCAAACAACATCAACATCAACCCAACATCAACTCCACGAACAACCCACCAACAACCTCACCACCAACCCCAACAACAACCCATCAACAACATAACCACCAACATCAACCCCAACATCAACATCATCAACAACATAACCACCAACATCAACCCCAACATCAACAACCCATCAACAACATAACCACCAACATCAACCCCAACATCAACAACCCACCAACAAACAACCCACCAACAACCTCACCACCAACCCCAACAACAACCCACCAACAACATAACCATCAACATCAACAACCATCAACAACATAACCACCAACATCAACCCCATCAACAACCCAACAACCACCACCAACAACAACAACCACCAACATCAACCAACCAACATCAACATCAACCCCAACATCAACAACCCATCAACAACATCAACCAACCCCAACAACAACCCATCAACAACATAACCACCAACATCAACCCCAACATCAACAATCCATCAACAACATAACCACCAACATCAACCCCAACATCAACAACCCACCAACAACCAACACCAAACCCCAACAACAACACCAACAACCTCACCACCAACCCCAACAACAACCCACCAACAACACCAACAACCCACAAACAACATAACCATCAACATCAATCCCAACATCAACAACCTATCAACAACATAACCACCAACATCAACCCCAACATCAACAACCCACCAACAACCCCAACACCACCAACAACCCCAACATCAACAGCCCACCAACAACCCCAACACCACCAACCCCAACAACAACCCACCAACAACCTCACCACCAACCCCAACAACAACCCACCAACAACATAAACATCAACATCAACAACATATCAACAACATAACCACCAACATCAACCCCAACATCAACAACCCATCAACAACATAACCACCAACAACAACCCCAACATCAACAACCCACCAACTCCACGAACAACCCACCAACAACCTCACCACCAACCCCAACAACAACCCACCAACAACATAACCATCAACATCAACAACCTATCAACAACATAACCACCAACATCAACCCCAACATCAACAACCCATCAACAACATAACCAAACAACAACATCAACAACCTCAACAACACCAACATCAACCCCAACATCAACAACCCATCAACAACATAACCACCAACATCAACCCCAACATCAACAATCCATCAACAACATAACCACCAACATCAACCCCAACATCAACAACCCATCAACAACATAACCACCAACATCAACCCCAACATCAACAACCCACCAACTCCACGAACAACCCACCAACAACCTCACCACCAACCCCAACAACAACCCACCAACAACACCAACAACCCACCAACAACATAACCATCAACATCAACAACCCATCAACAACATAACCACCAACATCAACCCCAACATCAACAACCCACCAACAACCCCAACACCACCAACCCCAACAACAACCCACCAACAACCTCACCACCAACCCCAACAACAACCCACCAACAACACCAACAACCCACCAACAACATAACCATCAACATCAACCCCAACATCAACAACCCACCAACTCCACGAACAACCCACCAACAACCTCACCACCAACCCCAACAACAACCCATCAACAACATAACCACCAACATCAACCCCAACATCAACAATCCATCAACAACATAACCACCAACATCAACCCCAACATCAACAACCCATCAACAACATAACCACCAACATCAACCCCAACATCAACAACCCACCAACTCCACGAACAACCCACCAACAACCTCACCACCAACCCCAACAACAACCCACCAACAACACCAACAACCCACCAACAACATAACCATCAACATCAACAACCCATCAACAACATCCACCAACATCAACCCCAACACCACCAACAACAACAACACCAACAACCTCAACCAACCAACAACAACCCACCAACAACACAACAACACCAACAACCCATCAACATCAACAACATCAACAACCCACCAACAACAACCCACCAACAACCTCACCACCAACCCCAACAACAACCCATCAACAACAAACCACCAACATCAACCCCAACCAACAACCATCAACAACATCAACATCAACCCCAACATCAACAACCCATCAACAACATCCACCAACATCAACCCCAACATCAACAACCCACCAACAACAACCCACCAACAACCTCACCACCAACCCCAACAACAACCCACCAACAACACCAACAACCCACCAACAACATAACCATCAACATCAACCCCAACATCAACAACCCATCAACAACATAACCACCAACATCAACCCCAACATCAACAACCCACCAACAACCCCAACACCACCAACCCCAACAACAACCCACCAACAACCTCACCACCAACCCCAACAACAACCCACCAACAACACCAACAACCCACCAACAACATAACCATCAACATCAACCCCAACATCAACAACCCACCAACTCCACGAACAACCCACCAACAACCTCACCACCAACCCCAACAACAACCCACCAACAACACCAACAACCCACCAACAACATAACCATCAACATCAACCCCAACATCAACAACCCATCAACAACATAACCACCAACATCAACCCCAACATCAACAACCCACCAACAACCCCAACACCACCAACCCCAACAACAACAACCTCACCACCAACAACAACAACCCACCAACAACACCAACAACCCACCAACAACATAACCATCAACATCAACCCCAACATCAACAACCCACCAACAACAACCCACCAACAACCTCACCACCAACAACAACAACACCAACAACACCAACAACCCACCAACAACATAACCATCAACATCAACCCCAACATCAACAACCCATCAACAACATAACCACCAACATCAACCCCAACATCAACAACCCACCAACAACCCCAACACCACCAACCCCAACAACAACCCACCAACAACCTCAACACCAACCCCAACAACAACCCACCAACAACACCAACAACCCACCAACAACATAACCATCAACATCAACCCCAACATCAACAACCCATCAACAACATAACCACCAACATCAACCCCAACATCAACAACCCACCAACAACCCCAACACCACCAACCCCAACAACAACCCACCAACAACCTCACCACCAACCCCAACAACAACCCACCAACAACACCAACAACCCACCAACAACATAACCATCAACATCAACCAACATCAACAACCCACCAACTCCACGAACAACCCACCAACAACCTCACCACCAACCCCAACAACCCACCAACAACATAACCATCAACATCAACCCCAACATCAACAACCCATCAACAACATAACCACCAACATCAACCCCAACATCAACAACCCACCAACAACCCCAACACCACCAACCCCAACAACAACCCACCAACAACCTCACCACCAACCCCAACAACAACCCACCAACAACACCAACAACCCACCAACAACATAACCATCAACATCAACCCCAACATCAACAACCTATCAACAACATAACCACCAACATCAACCCCAACATCAACAACCCACCAACAACCCCAACACCACCAACAACCCCAACATCAACAGCCCACCAACAACATCAACAACACCGACAACGTCATCACCATCACCATCACCATCACCATCGTGTGTACCTGTGTGCCAGGTGACGTACCTTGGAAGGGGTAAAGGGACTTGCAGGTGCCGATACTTGGTAACGGTTCTTCATCATCAAAGTCGTCATCAAACTCTGAACTACGAGATTTAAAGTGAAGCTCTGCACTGTGGTCTTCAGTGTAGCTGCCGTCAGGACTGAGGAGACAGACAGGTAGACAGACAGGTAGACAAAATGTCAGAAGAACAAGATGAACACTCGTAATCAATAATCAGTAATCAATCATCAGTCAGTACCTCTCTCTGCTGGCTGGACTGCGGTTGTCCATTTGTTTCAGGCTGCTGCTGCCTGGCGTCGTCGCCTGAGAATTTAACCCACAACCTCCACTCTGTCTCCTGCTGCTGTGATCAGACCTGCTGTCGGCCTCCGCCAGCCACGCCTACACAACACACACAGAGTCTTCAATTGGACTTTCGTCTTTGATTTGACCGTCACCTTTCGTCAAACTCTGTTATGTACTGTGTGCACTTCTGTGTATCTGTAGTAGAGTGTTTGTGTACTGTGTATACTGAGTGTACTGTGTGTAGTCCTGACCTGGTTCCTCCTCAGCTCTTCTTCCAGTTTCTGCAGACTCTGTTTCACTTCGTCCAGTCGAGGCTCCAAACTGTCGGCGTCGCCCATCTGAGGACTTCGTTCATAAACTTCCCTCATCTTCAAGAGAGCATCTCTATTACACACACACACAATACACAACATTTAATACACAACACATTTCTTTTTTTTTTTTAAGATATATTTTTTGGCCTTTTTGATAGAGACAGCTTGAAGAGTGACAGGAATGTGGAGACAGAGAGAGAGAGAGAGAGAGAGAGAGAGATGGGGAATGACATGCGGGAAAGGGCCGCAGGTCTGATTTGAACCCTGGGCCGCCAGCAAGGACTGAGCCTTCGTACACGGGGTTGCTGCTCTACCAACTGAGCTAAATGACAAATAGCAAATAGATCATCTGCTCCTAATATTTTCATTTATTGGGACACATTAAAAGCCTTTCTGAGGGGCCAAATTATATCCTATACAAAAGGGTTAAAGAAGAAACACAGCACTGAGATTAACACTCTGAAACAACAACTTTATGCACTTGAGAAAACATACCAAAATGCCCCAACTAAGGATCTGTACAGAGAATTGGTAAATCTGAAATTGAAATACAACACCATAAATACGTATCAAGCAGAGAGGGCAATAACTAGATCAAAGCAAAAATTCTATGAACTTGGAGAAAAAGCGCATAAAGTGCTAGCATGGAAGCTTAAAACTGAGGAAAGTAAACGAACAATTAATGCTATAGAAACACCATCTAAAGTTATAACTTATAACCCCACGGAAATTAATGAGGCCTTTAAAAAAGTATTACATGGAGCTTTATACATCACAAGCTCATGGAGATTTACCTAAAATGGAGTCCTTTTTATCCTCCATTGACTTGCCATGTTTATCAGAGGAAGACAGGTATGGAGAAGCCCTTTTCTAGTGCTGAATTGCTGGACTCACTTCCTGCAAATAAATCACCTGGGGATGATGGCTTTCCATCTGAATTTTGTAAAGAATTTAAAGAACGTCTTATACCGCTGCTGTTGGAGGTGCTCGAGCAGAGCAGGAGGGACGGGTGCTTTCCGGACTCTTTCTCTCAAGCTGTTATTACAGTTATTCACAAAAAAGGGAAAGATCCTCAAAAATGTTCCTCTTATAGACCAATCTCACTCCTCAATACAGATTATAAAGTATTACTAAAATGATACTCAAAATATTATAAATGTGTCTTCCCAGGCTTGTCAACCCAGATCAAACAGGGTTTATTATAAATAGACTGTCCACTAATAATTTAAGGCGCCTATTTAACATAATACATCTTGCTAACATGAATAAGATACCAAGTATCGCTGTCTCGCTGGATGCCGAAAAGGCTTTTGATATGGTCGAATGGTCATATCTATTTGGTGCTTTGAAGAAATTTGGTTTCGGTGCTGGGTTTATTGATTTGATAAAATCTCTTTACAGATCCCCTCAGGCTAGGGTTGTTTCAAACAGGATCACTTCTGGCTTATTCCGGCTATATAGAGGCAACAGACAGGGAGACCCGGCTAGCCCCGCCCTCTTTACGCTTGCTATTGAGCCCCTGGCAGAGGCCATTAGAAGCAATCCTAATATATGTGGCTTTGAGATCGGCACTGATACACACAAGATTTCACTTTTTGCTGATGACGTTATTTTATTTTTGACTAACCCTGATCACTCTCTTTCTCACCACCAGGAACTACTGGGTACATACAGTTCATTTTCTGGGTACAAGGTTAACCTTGACAAAAGTGAGATTTTGCCGTTGTCTGTATTTGATTTCAGTAAAGTTAAGCATAAATTTCCTTTTAAATGGTCTCCTATGGGTTTTAAATATCTGGGTGTGTTTGTTGACAGTAACCTTAAAAATCTTTACAAGTTTACTTTAGTTAGTCTGCTCCAAAAGGTGGGAGGAGATTTGAAAAAATGGATGGATTTGCCTCTTACACTACTTGGTAGACTCAATGTCATAAAGATGAATATCCTGCCTAGGTTCCTGTATATGTTTCAGTCACTTCCGATTCATGTCCCAATAGCATTCTTTTCCTCCTTAAAAATTAATCAGACAGTTTATTTGGCATGGTAAGACTCCAAGACTCAGCATGGATAAATTAACACTGGATTATGAGGATGGAGGTCTGAAACTCCCCAATTTTCAGTTGTATTATTATGATGCTCAATCCAGATTCCTGGGATAAAAATGGGATAAAACAACAATCAAAACTGCAACTGATAATCCTTTAATCATCCATTCAATCCAAGTTTGGTATAAGCTCCGTGAACTTTTTAAGATAGAAGGATTTCTTTCTCCTAAAACCCCATTATGGGGAAATAGATTGCTACCAAAGATCCTTCAGAGTGGCAACTTTAGATTTTGGCAGGAGAAAGGCATTTGCCACCTAGAACACTGCTATAAAGATGGAGTTTTTATGTCACTAGAACAGTTTAAAGAAAAGTACAGATTGACAAATAAAGATTTCCTTAGTTATCTCCAGTTACGTGATTTTATTAGAGCTAATCAAAAAGGAAATTGGGATTTACCCCCCATGTTTCCAGTTGAGCATCTGTGTCATGCTGGCCAACCATTATTTAGAACTATCTCAAGGGTGTATACAGCTCTTTTGTCGACTTTATTGATACCAGATAGGGACAGGTCAAGGGTTAAATGGGAGAAGGACCTGGGAATAACTATCGAGGAGCAGTTATGGAGGAACTTGTGCAGAGATGGGGTCACCTCTACTTTAAATGCTAGGTACAGGTTGATACAATTCAACTTCCTGCAGCAGCTGTATATTACCCCACATAAATTACACAAATACAACTCCAATATATCACCTCTCTGTTTTAGATGTGGCACGGAGGAAGGAACATTCCTTCATTCTACCAGGCAGTGTTCTAAACTGGAGGGGTTTTGGCAGGGGGTATGTGAAACTTTATCAAACATCCACGGGGTTACGTTTCCACTGGACCCTGAAATTTGTCTACTAGGGAACTTTACTAACTCTAATCTTGAGACAAATTATGCAAAGAAACTCACAGAAATCCTTTTGACAATTGCTAAGAAATGTATTGCGATAAAGTGGAAATCAGATGCCCCTCTTCTAATTAAAATGTGGCTTTGTGAAATCAACAGCTGTGTACCCTTAGAGAAAATCACCTATTGGATGCAGAAAAGAAGTAAGACTTTTTATAAAATATGGCAACCATTTTTAATTTATATGGAAAATATACCAGCACACCAGGTTGACTAATTTCCCTGTATTTAAGCTAGGCTTGGCATGATCTATGAGCAGTTATGCTACCTTTTGTCTCTTTTTGTATTTTTGATAATTGTATGATGTATTTTATTTATTAAGTTATTACTATTATTTTTATCATTATTGTCTTGTTTTGGGGTTTTTTTTTCCCCATTGTCCATTGTCCGGTTATTGTGAGTTTATTTTAATTTTACGTTTCCACCTTGTGGATATTGACTTTTTTTCCTGATTTGGTTTTGTTTTGTCCTGTCAGTTTGTAACCATAACCTCGTCCTTGTTCTTGGAAAAATTAAAAAAAAAAAAAAAAAAAAAAAAATGACACCCCACACAACACATTTCTCATGTGAAAGATGAAGATGTGTTTGCTCTTCATTCGGACCGTCGTCTTCAAACAGTCTTTGACACATACACATATATACATGTATGTACACATACATATATACATATATATACACACACACACATATATACATATATATATATATATATATATGTGTGTGTGTGTATATATGTGTATATATATATATATGTGTGTGTGTATATATACACACACACACACACATATAGTACCTCTGCTCGCGCTCTCTCTGGATCTCCTGGTTGATGTTGTTGATCCTCATCTGAAGTTTTTTTCGTCTCTGTTCAGGAGGAAGATGGCTGCAGTCTGCGGGACTCGAACCCTGCAACAACACAACACACTGATCAACAGGATGTGATGTCATACACCTGTATGATGTCACAGACAGATAGGTGTGATACTGACCAGTTTGAGTGACAGCTGTCCAATCAGAGGGGGGCGTGAAGGAAACATGAAAACACAGTTTGTGATTAACGAGCAGTACACGTATGTACACGTGTTCAAACACACGCGTGTATATATACATACGTGTGTGTGCGTGTGTGTGTGTGTGTGTGTGTGTGTGTGTGTGTGTGTGTACCCCTCTCTTGAGGCTGCGCAGACACTGTTTCCTGGTTCTGGACCCAGAGGTCATGAGGTCATTTAGCCGCTGTGTGATTGGTTCTCTGGAGGCCAGTGGCGGGGACTGGGGACTGTTGGCCACACCCCCTGGTGACGGCGACGTGGGGGGTGGAGGCGGAGGCTGGCGGGGGGAGGAGAGGAGGGTCAACAGCTGGAGAGAGAGAGGTGTGGTCAGTACAGCCAGGTGTGTGTGCGTGTGTGTGTTTTAATGTGTGTGTGTACCTTGTTTTTCCGGATGAATGGCCACAGCTTCCTGCTGTGTCTCCGCCCCTCTGTCCGGTTGTCAAGGTAACTGGACTCAGAGATGCTCCGCCTCATGGTGGCGCTGTAGTCCTCAAACTCAACGTCACCCGGAGGTTCGAATCCCGACTTGTACACCTCGACCACCTGCCGGGTGTCCTGCACACAGGAAGCACACACAGCTCTGACCTTTGATCTTCACGGCTCGCAGTGACACGTACAGAAAGTGACATCATCTAGTGGTCGTCACTCACCATCCGGGGCTGGATGCCCTCGGCGGCATCCATCATGGCGTCCAGACAGCGACTCACAACAGGAAGAACTTTCCTTTCAGCCTCCGCCGACGAACGCATTGCCTCGCAGATCCGCTCGATCCGCCGCTCCTCCATGTCCTGGATCCGCTGTGAAGACGACACATGAACACTGAGCCCGGTTTACCTGGAACAGACCCAGTACCAGTGTGTGGTACCGCTGGTTTACCTGGAACAGAACCAGTACCAGTGGTGCTACTGCTGGTTTACCTGGAACAGAGCCAGTTCCAGTTTGTGGTAGTTCTGGATTAACTGGTATATAAATTAAATAAAATAAAATCAAATTTTATTTGTATAGCCCAAACTCACAAAGTACATTTTGCCTCTGAGGGCTTTACAATCTGTACAGGGAGTGACACCCTCTGTCCTTAGACCCTCGGTTCGAGTGAGGAAAAACTTGCCCACAAAAAACCCTTTTAACAGGGAAAAAAGGTGGAAGAAACCTCAGGAAGAGCCACAGAGGAGGGATCCCTCTCCCAGGACGGACAGACGTGCAATAGATGTCACGTGTACAGAACAAATCAACACAAACATATTGTACAATTACAATGAATGATAAAATGACAATGAATTACAGTGAATAACTGGCTCCAGTGTGTGGTAATGCTGGTTTACCTGGTATATAACTGGTTTCAGTATGTGGTAGTTCTGGTTTACCTGGTATATACCTGGCAGGAGTGTGTGGTAGTGCTGGTTTACCTGGTATATAACTGGTTCCAATGTGTGGTAGTGCTGGTTTACCTGGTATATAACTGGTACCAGTGTGTGGTAATGCTGGTTTACCTGGTATATACCTGGCAGCAGTGTGTGGTAGTGCTGGTTTACCTGGTATATAACTGGTTCCAATGTGTGGTAGTGCTGGTTTACCTGGTATATAACTGGTACCAGTGTGTGGTAGTGCTGGTGCTGGTCCTGGTTGAACTGGTTTAAACTGGTCACATAGTCTTTCCTGGACTCTTCAGCAGCTTGTTTCTTCTGTTGAGCCGTCTGACGAGCCTGAAAACATGTGATCAGATACACTGTAAACCATGTGATCAGATACACTGTAAACCATGTGATCAGATACACTGTAAAACATGTTAAATATGCTGACTTTACAAAACCTTACCTTCAGTGAGCAGCGCTAAGACAGACAGACAGGTAACAGACAGAGAGACAGTTAAGATGAGTTCTTGTCATTGACGTTAAACCAACTGATCAGTATTTATATTGATCAATGTTTATATTGATCAGTATGGATCCACCTTCTCTCCGTCCGTCTTGTTGTCGAGGTCGATTCTGTCGGACACGTGTTGCGCTCGCTCTGCCTCCTTACAGTCACGTTCAAACCGACGTTTACTCTGAATGACAAGAAAACTACCAATCAACCAAAAAAATACAACAACTGACATCTGAATGAAGTCAGGTCAGGTGTGTTAGTGGGCAGCGTCAGGTGTGTTGGTGGGCAGGGTCAGTGGTCACTCACAGACTCCAGTTGTTTCCAGGAGCTCTCAATGTGCTGCTGTGCACGGCGGCCATCTTGGAAATGCTGCACAAAAACACATGCCGGTGAATACACTCATTCGTTTGTGTGTGTGTGTGTGTGTGTGTGTGTGTGTGTGTGACTCACGATCTTCCTCTCCGTCTTCAGCTCCTGGGTGTACCTGGTCAGCTCACAGACGATCTGTGTGTTCAGGTTTTCAGCCAGTTCTTCTCTCTGAACAGAAAATTCATTCAGCTGACGGAGAGTCGCCGCAAACGCCAAACACCAGGTGTACCTGTAACAACCAATCAGACAGCAGGTGTATCTGTAACAACCAATCAGACAGCAGGTGTGCCTGTAACAACCAATCAGACACCAGGTGTATCTGTAACAACCAATCAGACACCAGGTTTACCTGTAACAACCAATCAGACACTAGGTGTACCTGTAACAACCAATCAGCATCCACCTGTGGGCTTGTGGTACGTGCACCTGTTATGTACACCTGTTATGTACAGCTGGGGTTAGGTGTTATCATGACTTCCTGCTGCTGAGGTTAGTGTTTCCTCAGACAGGTGAGAACAGAAACATATCAATTCACCTGCTCTCGTCCTCTCTGCTTCTTTTTGGGTGGTACTTCTTAGACAGGCTCCTGCAGACAGACAGGTAGAGACAGACAGAGTCAGACAGGTAGAGACACATCTCATTAATCTTAATCAGTTTAATTAAACTTTTCAGACTCTTCTTCCTAAATTAATTTCAGGCTCTCCAAAGACAAACGGGTCCCTGATAAGTCGGCAGCACCTCATCCAGAAACCAGGTCCACGTTCTGGAGCTGGACCTGCTCGAGCGTCTAGTGGCCTGCACCGGGAGGTGGAGTGGTACCAACTAAATAAAGCTGCAAGTCACTGTAGCGAAGACTGAGAGTCATATTCAGAGTATCAGGACTCCTCTGAGTCTCTGGGTGGATTCCTGGAAGGACTCATCTGTGGACTCTACTGGGAGACTCGTCCTGGTTGGGGAACAGTGGACCAGCTCTCCACCCTTGCAGGGGTGCTGGGGGGTCATGGGAACCATCTACATGTGTCACCCTGTGGGGGGTACTGAATGAGTATAGGGTACTAAGGCAGTTGTTGTGAGAGATCCGATAGTGGAGTCCGCCAAGGTTGTCCTTTGTCTCTGATTCATGAACGGAATCCCAAGGCACAACCGGGCTGAAGAGTGTCTGGTTTGGGAACCTCAGAGTTGTGTCTGGTTCTGTTGGCTTCATCAGACCGTGACCTTCAGCACACACCGGGCCGGTTTGCAGCCGAATATCCCAAAGAGTCTTGGTTCTCTGCCGAAGAACGTTGGAATATTCCCTCCAGGTTGGGGGTTAGTTGCTATGAGGACGTTGCATTAGACCTTTGTGGTTCAGAGTCAGCTGAGCCGGAAGGCAACGTTCCAACCCTCTCCTACGGTCATGAGCTTTGGATGGTGACCAAAAGAATGAGATCCAAGCGGCTGACATGAGTTTCCTCTGTAGGTGTCTGGGCTCAGCCTTGGAGATAAGGTGAAGAGCTCAAGGTAGAGCTGCTGACCCTTCAGGTCCAAAGGACCAGCTGAGGTGGTTCAACATGTTAAACCTGTTACCGGGAAAGAGGAAGGAATCCATGGATGGTTGAATTAATGGATGGATGGATGGATGTTTGGTTGGATGGATGGATGGATGGATAGATGGTTGGATGGACAGATGGATGGATGGATGGTTGGATGGATGGATGGTTGGCTGGATGGATGGATGGATGGTTGGATGGATAGATTGATGGTTGGATGGATGTATGGTTGGATGTTTGGTTGCATGGATGTATGGTTGGATGGATAGATCGATGGATGGTTGGTTGGATGGTTGAATGGTTGGATGTGGTACCTGATCTGTTTGGCGTAGCTCAGCTCGATCTCGGCTCTCTCCTTTAGGAACTTGGTGTATCTCTCCAGGAAATCGATTCCCCAGCTGGTGTGTTTCTCCAAATTATCGAACTGATCCTGGACCAGAACACAAGACACCATATGTAGAACTACAACACCAACCAGACCAAAACACAAGACACTGTCTGTAGAACTACAACACCAATCTGACCAGAACACAAGACACCGTCTCTAGAACTGGTGTGTAGTTAGAACTCCCACTCAGGCCACTCGATAATCTCAAATTGATCAGAGAAGAAACTAAGAAAAGAAATAAAATAAAATAAAAATTGAATTGATTCTCTGACATACAGTGATGTATAATGAACAATAATCACTGTTACGTCAGTCATTAGGAGATCAGTCATGATTATTGAGTGATGTCACGTGTTGGGGGGGGGATTCTGTCTGCACGTCGCACGCTGCAGCAGCATTATGGAGGATGCAGAGCTCGAGCCGCTGTCGTCACTCACCGTGTTGCTATGGCAGAGCAGACAGAAGCACGCGGGCCTCCCTCCCTCCCTCCCTCTCTCTTTCTCTCCCTCTCTCTCTCTCTCACACACACACACACACACACACACACACACACACACACACACACACGTTACCGGCGGGTCACAGCTGACGGTAACCAGGTGACCGGTGTGGTCCGGGGCTGACCGGGCTCGTGCAGCAGGTGTGAAAAGATGTACGTACCCACAGCTCGGTGCCCCAGTTACAGCTCATCGTGTCCGCTCTGCTGCTCTCCGCTGCGGCTGCTCGCTGCTCCGCCTCCCGGTACCGAGCCGACGATCACCGCGAGCTGCTGCTGATGCTGCCCGCCGCGCGCATCCTCCGCGACAAACTGGCTGTCTGTCTGTCTCACCTCTATCTGCCTGTCTGTCTGCCTGTCTGTCTGTCTGTGTCTGTCTGCAGTAGAGAGCAGAGGACGCGGTCACGCGCGGCGCGTCTCCCCGGAGGACTCTTTGTCATCAGTGAGAAGAGATGCTGAGATTGTGTGTGTACTGAGCATGCGCAGTTACAGCCCCGCCCTGCTGTCTGACACAATAAAAACGCTTCCGGTTTGTAAAATAAAATAAAATAAACATGTTTTAGACAGTCTGCGGGGACGTCACGGAGACTACGTCCAGGTTTTAGACAGTCTGCGGGGACGTCACGGAGACTACGTCCAGGTTTTAGACAGTCTGCGGGGACGTCACACAGACTACGTCCAGGTTTTAGACAGTCTGCGAGGACGTCACAGAGACTACGTCCAGGTTTTAGACAGTCTGCGGGGACGTCACACAGACTACGTCCAGGTTTTAGACAGTCTGCGGGGACGTCACGGAGACTACGTCCAGGTGTTAGACAGTCTGCGGGGACGTCACGGAGTCTACGTCCAGGTGTTAGACAGTCTGCGGGACGTCACGGAGTCTACGTCCAGGTTTTAGACAGTCTGTGGGGACGTCACGGAGACTACGTCCAGGTTTTAGACAGTCTGCGGGGACGTCACGGAGACTACGTCCAGGTGTTAGACAGTCTGTGGGACGTCACGGAGTCTACGTCCAGGTTTTAGACAGTCTGCGGGGACGTCTCAGAGACTACGTCCAGGTTTTAGACAGTCTGCGGGGACGTCACAGAGACTACGTCCAGGTTTTAGACAATCTGCGGGACGTCACGGAGACTACGTCCAGGTTTTAGACAGTCTGCGCGGGACGCTCAGAGACTACGTCCAGGTTTTAGACAGTCTGCGGGGCGCCACGGAGACTACGTCCAGGTTTTAGACAATCTGCGGGGCGCCACGGAGACTACGTCCGGGTTTTAGACAGTCTGCGGGGGCGTCTCAGAGACTACGTCCAGGTTTTAGACAGTCTGCGGGGACGTCACGGAGACTACGTCCAGGTTTTAGACAGTCTGCGGGGACGTCACGGAGACTACGTCCAGGTGTTAGACAGTCTGCGGGACGTCACGGAGTCTACGTCCAGGTTTTAGACAGTCTGCGGGGACGTCTCAGAGACTACGTCCAGGTTTTAGACAGTCTGCGGGGCGTCACAGAGACTACGTCCAGGTTTTAGACAGTCTGCGGGGCGCCACGGAGACTACGTCCAGGTTTTAGACAGTCTGCGGGGACGTCTCGGAGACTACGTCCAGGTTTTAGACAGTCTGCGGGGACGTCACAGAGACTACGTCCAGGTTTTAGACAGTCTGCGGGGACGTCACAGAGACTACGTCCAGGTTTTAGACAGTCTGCGGGGACGTCACAGAGACTACGCCCAGGTTTTTACTGAAACAGCTTATTTTTTGTCAGAACAGGAAATACAAAGAAAATAACAAAATAAAACAATCATGTTGATTTAAACTTTTATTTTGTTATGTTTACAAACAGAAATCAGTCACCCTCCTCAAAATCAAAGACTCAAACTCCAAACTAAACTTTGACAGTCAGAACCCGTTCCTGCTGTCAGTACCATTTTAATGTTACAGAACCAGTATCATGACTGGACCCTGGACTGGTCTGGATACCATGGTGACCAGCATGATGATGTCACAAAGTTACAAACAAACAGGAACCTGCAGAAAGAAAGACAGGAAGTCATTTAAAGCTGACAGACAGCTGTCTGTCTGCAGAGACCTGTCTGTCCGCTCTTCCCCGGCTCGTTGTGTTCTAGACGTCTTGGGTCCTGAAGGAAACACTTCAAACCTGATGTGACTTCAATAAAACCACGCCTGACGTCTCTTCAGGTGAGCTCACCTGGTCAGCTGCTTCTTCTTCTTCTTCTTCTTGGCGGCCATCTTGTGCCCAGACTCCCTGCTCTCCTGACTCTGCAGCAGCCAATCAGCAACAGTCTCAGCAGGAGGACACAGCTGATGTCATCATCATCATCATCATGTGTAACAGAGGAGTGAAAATTTAAAGACTCAAACACACACACAGCAATTAATGTGGATTCATCCCCAGAACCAGCAACAGAACTCTGAGGAGTTAATATGACCTGGTGTCGTACCTGTATGTTGGGCTAGGACTACTTCCTGGTTTCATACCTGTAGTTTTGGGTCTTCGGCCCAGACTACTTCCTGGACCGTCTCTAGGAAAGCCACCGTCGTCTCCAGCACGGTTACCATGTCAACCTGGACGCTGTGGATTGTGGGTACGAGCTGTCGCAGCATGCTGCAGCTCTGAGTGATGCGTTTCCTGATAGAGATGACATCATCGCCTGAGGATATGCAGCCTTGTGATTATGTGACCACAGTGATGACCTCATCCAGGAGAGGGAGGGACTTCTTCTCAGATCAAATGCTGAACACAGGAAGTTCACCTTCACAATAAAAGTCCAGTAGATAATGTAGTACCTGCGTCGTCGCTCCAGAAGAACACAGCTGCTCGTCTTCATCACACCTTCATCACCATCATCCTCCTCCTCCTCCTCCTCCTCCTGCTCTCCCTCCTTCTCCTGCTCCTGCTCCTCCTCAGGTGAGGCAGCAGTCAGCAGAGCGTCAGAGTCAATGGTGGACAGGATTTGGTCTCCAACAGGACCAGAACTTGGACCAGGTCCAGTTCTGATCTCTGTAAAGTGATGCTCCATCCTGTCTGCTTCCTCACTTCCTGTTTCCTCTGCAGGGTCCACATCGGCTCCTGTGACAGAGTGATGGTTAAGGAAGGAAGAAACAAAACAAAGAAACAAAAGAAACAAAACAAAGAAAGAGACAGAAACAAAACAAAGAAAGATAGATAGAAAGAAAGAAAAAACAAAGAAACAAACAAAACAAATAAAAGAAACAAAGAAAGAGACAGAAACAAAACAAAGAAAGATAGATAGAAAGAAAGAAAAAACAAAGAAACAAACAAAACAAATAAAAGAAACAAAGAAAGAGACAGAAACAAAACAAAGAAAGATAGATAGAAAGAAAGAAAAAACAAAGAAACAAACAAAACAAATAAAAGAAACAAAGAAAGAGACAGAAACAAAACAAAGAAAGAAAGAAAGAAAGAAAGAAAGAAACAAACAAACAATACAAAGAAGCAAAAGAAAACAAAGAAACAAAAAAAGAAACAAAATAAAGAAACAAAGAATCAAACAAATGGAGGAAACATTAAAAGACAGAGACAGAGACAGACATCTCACCTGTCCTCCAGGTGGAAACACTTCCTGATCACATGAAATGTTTTCACCTGGGTTTGTGTTTGAGTCCAGAAAGAAAAATGTGAGACAGGCGAGTTTTTAATGAGACCCAGACTTCACCGGGTCCAGGTTCTGGTTCTGGTCGTGGCGCTGTGATGTCTGACAATAAATATGAGACAGTAAATGTGTCATGATGAACTCTCCTTCAGATGAAATGTCAGCGAGGTGTTCAGGGTCGCTCTGTTCATTATTTCAAATCAAACTCTCAACTGTCCAATCACGTGCGAGCAGGTGGTATCTGTTAAAGGTCAAAGGTCGTCAGGCTGAAATATTGGCTTCCTGTTTGAACCGGCCCTTTAAATCTTTGATTATTGATACCTGATAGTACTATGACTCCCATGGTGCATTTCAACAAACAGATTCATTCATTCTTTACAGCAGCTGAGACTCGTGGGTAGTGTAGTATTTAGTCAAATTAATGAGTTTGACTTATTTATTTTTACCTGCAGAGAAATACCTGACATTAACGAGGTTAACGAGGTTAATGAAGTCAACAAGGTTCAGGTCACTGCAAACTAATCAGATCATCACATTTATTCACAAACAAACTTCACAGTGAAACAAACTGTAAAAAAATGACATCAAACTTTATTCAAACTTTTTTTTACACAAAATACAAACAAAAATAAACAGGAAGTCAACAGGAAGTGTTCACATGCGACAAGTGTCATGAAACGCCTCCAGGGTCCTAAAGTCCCTCCAGGTTGGAGGAAGTCCGTCCTGCAGGAAACGACCACATCGCTGACATGAAGACTGGAAGAGTTTAATGTAGCTCCGCAACCAGGTCTGTATAGAGACAGACAGGTAGAGAGACAGACAGGTAGAAAGACAGACAGGAAGAGTTTAATGTAGCTCCGCAACCAGGTCTGCAGAGACAGACAGGTAGAGAGACAGACAGAAAGAGTTTAATGTAGCTCCGCAACCAGGTCTGCAGAGAGACAGACAGGTGGAGACACAGACAGTTATACAGACAGACAGGTGGAGACACAGACAGGTGTACAGACAGACAGGTAGAGACACAGACAGGTGTACAGACAGACAGACTCACCATGAAGGACCGGACCACCACATCAGGCATCTGGGGCAGCTGGTAGTGCAGCAGGGCGGTGGTGGCATGGTCTGTTACCTAGCAACAACACAACCAATCAGAGCCCTCCATACTCAGGTCAGGTATGTTCAGGTGAGGACAGGTGAGTCTTACCTTCTGGAACACCTGGTACTGAGACTTGGTCCAGATGTCCAGCTGAGGAGGAGAGACAGACAGACAGGTTAGCATGGAGACAGACAGGCAGACAGACAGACAGGTAGACAGGTATGAGGTGTTACCTGTCAGTGACATCTCACCTTTCCGTCCTCGTTGTAAACATTTTCGTTGAATCCTCGAACCACGGTTCTGTCGATGAACAGTGAACGCATCACGACAATTGCCTTCAACACTTTCCCCAGAGTCACCTGAGAGACAGAGAGACAGGTGAGACACCTGACACACACACCTGTACCTGTCTGTATGAACACCTGTATAGATGTTGTAATGTGTATTTACCAGCAGTACCGCAGACGTCCCATTGGGTCTGAACAGCTCGATGGTCATATCAGGAAACATCCTGCCGATCCGAGAGATGACATCATCCACATACCTGTACACAGAGTACACAGAGTATTACAGTACTTTACACCTGGAGTTCAGTTCACTTGGTCCAAATGAAAAACAGATCTATTGTGTTCTTTGTTCTGGTCCAGATCACAGTACAGTGTGTATTACCACAGTACAGTGTGTATTACTGCAGTACTCACTGAGGAGGAAGTACCAGGGTACTGGGTTGTACTTTGGGTCGTCTCTTGGCTGAAGCTCCCATCTGATTAGCCGATCGTTTGAGTGACTGTTGATTCAACAAACTGGAGGCCAATCCTGCGTGGTACTGCAACTACACACAACGTACACAACATTACACACAAAGTACACACAAACATGTACTGTGACTTCAGATCAACACAGACATAAATGTTAACATGTTAGCATGTTGTTAGCATGTTACCTTGTTGGACTACTTGTAGGCCTGCAGCATGTTGTTAGCATGTTGTTAGAGTGTTACCAATGCTGTTAGCATGTTGTCAGCATGTTGTTAGAGTGTTACCATGCTGTTAGCATGTTGTCAGCATGTTGTTACCATGCTGTTAGCATGTTGTTAGAGTGTTACCATGCTGTTAGCATGTTGTCAGCATGTTGTTAGCATGTTGGTAGCATGTTGTCAGCAAGTTGTTAGAGTGTTACCATTTTGTTAGCATGTTGTTAGCGTGTTACCTTGTTGGATCACTTGTAGGCCTGCAGCATGTTGGTAGCATGTTGTCAGCATTTTGTTAGAGTGTTACCATGTTGTTAGCATGCTCTTAGCATGTTGTTAGAGTGTTACCATGCTGTTAGCATGTTGTTAGCATGTTGGTAGCATGTTGTCAGCAAGTTGTTAGAGTGTTACCATTTTGTTAGCATGTTGTTAGCGTGTTACCTTGTTGGATCACTTGTAGGCCTGCAGCATGTTGGTAGCATGTTGTCAGCATTTTGTTAGAGTGTTACCATGTTGTTAGCATGTTGTTAGCGTGTTACCTTGTTGGACCACTTGTAGGCCTGCAGCAGCTGGGAGTAGAGCGGTGTTTTGTCCTGGACTGGATCCAGACTGAGCAGACCGCTGTTATGAAGAGGATGAGACTCTGAGGGACGACCAACCAGACCGCTAAGACGCTCCAACTCACTGACAGACAGGTGAGAGACAGACAGGAGACAGACAGGTGAGACACAGACAGACAGGCTAAGTGTCAGTCCCAGTGTGTGTCTCTTGTTAGTAACACCTGGCAGGTAAACATGTTCAGTAAACTGTTTGTTTGCTCCGCAGCTCTGAAGCTCTGCACACTGATCAACAGACAGTCTGTGAAACACAACTGACTGATCTGAACTCTGTCTGCAGGACTGGACTCTAAACCGGGTCTCTGAGCCGTGCCGTGCCGTGCCGTGCCGTGCGTCAGTATGTCTCACTTCAGGTCTCTGTTGACCGCCTGCAGGTTGTCCTGGAACTCGGCTATGAACTGCTTCTCTCGGCCCTCCAGGGTCTCCCGGTTCTTCATGCCGTCCTTCAGGGACTCGAACACGCGACTGACGCTGGAGCGCAGCGCCTGGATGCCGCTGATCGCGTGAGAGAACGCGTCCAGGTTCACCCCGACGTTCACCACGTCTGCCATCTTGTCTTTCTGTTTCTGTCTGCCGGCGCGCGCATGTGACGTCACACGGTCCGGAGCGGCAGGCTAAGAAGACAAGGTGCGCATGCGCGACTTAACAAGTAAGCGGTCTCAAACATAAACAGGAAGTAGTGGAACTGTATTTCCTGTTTGTAGGCTCTTTGTAGTTTTTAGAGAATGTTCTTTTAAAACATCAGGAATGAAATTCAACATCAACATGAGCTGACTCTGAACACACCTGACTCTGTCAACACTAGACAGACAGACAGACAGACAGACAGACAGACAGACAGACAGATAGATAGATAGATAGATAGATAGATAGATAGATAGATAGATAGATAGATAGATAGATAGATAGACAGACAGACAGACAGACAGACAGACAGACAGACAGACAGACAGACAGATACTGTATTGATCCCGAAGGAAATTCAAGCATCCAGTAGCAGCATGCAAACATACATTAGAATGAACTTATCTGAAAAATAGTTTTAGGGTATAGGGTGATTGGAAAGCACGAATCGCTGTGGAGAGTCTGGTCAGAACTCTGGTGGGTCTCAATAACCAGGCCATGGGTTTTCAGTCCTGAGATAGGCCACGGCTCCATACGCCTGCTCTGATGCATCGCTGAACATGTGGATATCTCTCACACTGTGGTCCATATCCTCACTGGAGTAGCACCTGGGCAGGGTTACCTTTGGCAGGTGTTCAAGCTCCACCTCCTACGAGCTCCAGGAACGCAGCAGGTCATCCGGGAACTGCGGGTCATCCCAATCTCTCTTCTTGTTCCACAAGCACTGAACAAGGACCTTCGCTCTTGTGGTGTAGGGTATTATGATTCTGATCCACTATCCAGAACAGTATACGCCTCCAGTGACCGGTTGCCCTTCCTTATGGTAACTTTGCTGATCTTCAGGAGCACCTTGCAGTTGTAGGTAGGGCTGTCAACAACAGAACTCTGCTGGTGGTGTTCACGAGACAGCTCCCAGCTGCAGTTGTCTCTGGTGCTTCAACCTCTGGCCATACTGATCTGCCCTGGGGTAGCTTGCTGGAGGAGGGACAGAAGAGTATGGTGGGTAGGGGAAGTCCACTGATACTCGGCATGAAACTCTGAGGTGGGAGAGATCCTCTGCCAACCTGTCACTAGGCCTGGGAAGGGAGTAGTATGTTTCCCTGTCAGCAGGATGTCCTCTGTATGGCATATAGACTGGCATTGGATGATGACTCTCCCGCCCACGTGTGTCTGAGCTTGGTGGTGGGCGTGGAAGCAAAGGATCATGTGTTGTAGCTGGCCTGTGTGTGTTCCTGATCTCACTCACCAGATTATCCACCTGTTGTCGGAGGTTGGTATTGGCTTACTTCCTCTCCTTTAATGCTGCAATGAGCTCAGGTACCTGACTTGCCTGGTGTCTCAGGGCTGCGTTTTCTTGGCTGAGCTGCTGCTGCCTGGTGGGTGGATCTGGTGCTGGCTGGGTGGGTGATAACGATCATCCTGCGTCTCCTTCAGCATCTGCTCCCACTCCTCATCCACCACATACGGGTCTATTGCAGGGCCTTGGCTGATAGGTGATGTAGCACCAGAGCATGCCTCCGCTCCCAACTGGACACGCTCATCTTCTCTGGCATCTTGGGGAACCTGACTCTGGGCTCCCTTCTGGGATCCTGGTCCAGTTAAATCATAATCCAACAGGTAAGAGGGAACTACTCTCTGCCTTGGTGTTTAGGGAACCACATCTTCTGGCTCAGGGTTCGGCATCTTCCCACAGTAATCCGGCTCAAAGGACCAGTGAAAAATAGTTTTAGGGTATAGGGTGGTTGGAAAGCAGGAATCGCTGTGGAGAGTCCGGTCAGAACTCTGGTGGGTCTCATTAACCAGGCTGTGGAGTGCAGAGAGCGTTCTTTTATTCCAATAAAGCAGTCACTTCTTACATGGGACTTCGTTTGTGGGTATGTCTATTTATGTGTGGTTTCTAGGACGTACAACAACAAGATAAACAGAACAAACTGTGAAAATGACACTACTGATAATATACAACAGAGGAATAACCAATATTAACTTAAATGTTACCACTTTACCACACTACATATTATTTAGCTCAAAGTAACTGCCATCATTAAGATAATACTTATTAGTATCAAAACAGTAATCTACTTACAAGACAAATGGACGCACATATCAAAAAACTGGACTGGGAACACCAGCAAAACCAACACCCGAAAACCAAAACCAAGTGAACTACCAGAAAACTTTAGTCCTTTTAGTCCTCTCTGCTGCTGGCAAAACCCAGTCCAAACCAGTACCTGTTGCTAGGCAGAACATTACCGATGCGCCCTCTAGTGGTCAATAATGAGTCACTCCTGTCTCAGCTCCTGGTGGCAGCCAGCCTTTTCAACAGTATCCATATGTTAGAATTAGCCTGAGATAAATCTAAATTTGAATATGTACAGAGAAATTAAACATTTGCATAGAAGATAAATATATATCTGTGTTAAGAACTTGGCCCGTGATAAACATCTATACAAAAACTATATAAAAAAGTAGAAAGTGACTAGGTCAGTGTGATCATCTTCTAGTTCTGTCCTGGATCTGTCCATACAGAGAAGACCGACCCAACAATTCACACCATGAGCAAGACAAACATCCTTTAAGTGGCAGTCTAGTCCTATAGCAGCATAACTAAGGGATGATTCAGGACTCACCTGAGCCAGGACTCACCTGAGCCAGCACTAACTTAAGCACTAACAACTTTAAGGCATGCTTGGAGTTTAGTTAACTGATTGGTTTCATCAGGCTTGATCGATAAATATAATTGGGTGTCATCAGCATAACAATGAAAGTTAATGGAGTGATTCCTAATAGTGTTCAGTAGAGGAAGCATATATAAACTGAATAGAAGTGGTCCTAGCACAGAACCTTGTGGGACTCCATGACAAACTTTGGTATGCATGGAGGATTCATCAATGACGTGAACAAACTGAGATCGATCTAAGAAATACGACTTAAACCAGCTTAGGGCGGTTCCTTTGATGCCAATTTGATGTTCCAGTCTCTGTAAAAGAATCTGATGGTCAATGGTGTCAAATGCAAGATCAAGTATATACTGTATATATATATATATATATATATATATGTGTGAGTGTGTGTGTGTGAGAGAGAGAGAGGTAGAGTTAACATGGAGAGAGGGAGAGAGAGAGGGGGGGGCGGCAGAGACAGAGAGACAGACAGAGAGGCAGAGAGACAGAGAGAGAGAGACAGAGAGAGAGAGAGAGAGAGACACACACACACACACACACACACACAGACAGAGAGAGAGAGGTGGAGTTAACATTGACAGAGGGTGTTGGGCTCAGAGGTTTATCTACAGGAGAGTAAAGAAGAAGAAGAAGAAGAAGAGGGGGAGGAAGAAGGACAGAGCAGGATATCAGAGAAGATTATCAGAGACAAAGAAGAAGAAACATAAGAAAAGACAGAAGAAGAAGTCGGACAGAGGAGAAGGACGAGTTCAACATTTTGTCGCCTCTTTAAGCAGATTATCAAGAGTCAACCTGGAGATAGACAGACAGGTGGAGAGAGAGACAGGAAACATTACCAACAGGTAAGTAACACAATGGGAGAGACAGACAGACAGACAGGTATTTAAAATATAGGATTTGTAATAGATTACTCTCAGTGTACTGGATTACACTGAGTGTAATAGATTACTCTCAGTGTAACAGATTCATGGAGTGGCCTCATTTTAAATAAAGTTCAGTTTAAACACAGAGCAATAATCAATAGTCAACTGATGTTTCAGAGGTCCCTAATATACTGGACCTCAGTATAACAGAGAATACAGTAGGTTATTATATTAATATATAAAAAATATAAATATTAAACATGTTTGGAGGTCTGAGACGATCAGAGAGTTCAAATCCACGAAGAAGAAACATTTTAATAAAGAAGAAACGTGGAGGTCTCTGAGTCTCAGTTTAATCAGCTGTGGGGTCAAACACAAACAAACAGACAGACAGGCAGAGAGAGATAGAGAGAGAGAGAGAGAGAGAGAGAGAGAGTCTGAATCTGACTGATTACGACTGAAGCTGACTGATTGTTACTGAATCTGACTGTCTGCGACTGATTGCAACTGATTGTGACAGAATCAGACTGAATATGACTGATTGCCACTGAATACGACTGATTGCGACTGATTACGACTGATTGCCACTGAATACGACTGATTGCAACTGATTATGACTGAATCCGACTGATTGCGACTGATTGTGATGGAATCAGACTGAATACGACTGATTGCCACTGATTACGACTGATTGCGTCTGATTGCGACTGAATGCAACTGATTGCGATGGAATCAGACTGAATACAACTGAATCCGACTGAATTTGACTGATTGCAACTGACTGCGACTAACTGCGACTGAATACGACCGTATACGACTGATTGTGACTAAATCCGACTGAACGCGACTGAATGTGACGGAATCAGTCTGAATACGACTGATTGCGTCTGATTGCGACTAATTACGTGTGATTGCGACGGAATGCAACTGATTACAACTGATTACGACTGAATCCAATCAGGTTTTTATCTGTGACAGTCGGTCACGGTCACAACTTTGTTGTTTTCTTTGCAGACTTGTGGTGGGCGGAGCATCTTCAGGTTGCCTCATCGCCTTGTTACCATGACAACCACAAGATAACCAGCAGGTTACCATGACAACCACCTGTCTGAGGAAGGTTGAGTTGAACTGAACTTGCGGATTCAAAATGTGGGAGGTGACTTTGACACGTGACCTCCTGATGAACTTCCTGTCTGTCTGACTGTCAGTCCACCATGTCTCAGCTCATCGCCCGGCTCCTCCCCTGGCTCCTCCTCTGGCTCCTCCCCCTCCTGGTCCTCCTGCTGGCGCCCTGCAGGTGTCAGACCGGCGGTCAGTTTGACGTGTGTCGGTCTCTGCGCAGCTCAGAGGGCGGGCCAGGGTGGGAGTTCTACGCCTGTCAGCCTCCACCTGCCAACATGAAGGAAGTGATGCAGATCAGAGTCGACCCGCCCGGCATCACCTGTGGAAACCCACCTGAGAGGTTCTGCACACTGGTCAGTTACACATACCTGAATACACGCCTGAAAACACACCTGAATACACACCTGAACAAACACCTGATTTAGTGTAAAGTCATCAGGGTCACATCATGTCAACATTTGGCTACAGTCGACCCATAATACAACACTCTGATGATGTAATTGTTCAGATAATCAGTGTTACTCACCTGTCAATCATCTCATGACCCCTCACATTTACCATGTGATCTCCTGAGGGGCACACACACACACTCTTCCTGCTGTCTGTCTAATTGTTCCTTTGGGAAACTGAGGTCTGTGTGAATTATTGATAAATGTAACAAATGAAATGATGATGATGACGATGATGATGAAGGTGTGTTTTAACCCTTCTTTGACTCACCTGCTGTCACACTCTGTTTAATTAGCTCCTGCTTGTTAGCGTTGGCCCATTTAATCTTCAGGTGTAGATCTGTTAATCTGTTCATGACAGTTGGCAGCAGCATCTGAAGTCAAAGGATGAACCTCCAACACACTCTGAGCAGATTAACACGTGTTAATCCATCACTGCACACACAGGCTGAAACACACACACAGGCTGAAACACACACACAGACTGAAACACACACATTTTAATTAATTCATGTTGCGTTCAGGTGTCTGTAAAACAGAGAATTTACTACATGTACACCCTCAACCAACACTGTTCATATGTGAGGTCCCATGATGATAATGAACCATAAACAACATAAATATGATGATAATGGATAGATCTGACCTGAATTGGACTTTCCAGGCCTGAATGTGTTCTGAATGTGTTCTGAACGGGTCCAACATGGTCTTTAAACACGTTCAGAGTCACAGCTTTTCAGTGATGCTCCCTGCTAGTAGAATGAAGAATAAGTCCTCGTCACCTCAACATGACGGTTCTGTTTGTTTGTTTGTGGTTCTGCAGGAGAACCCGTATCTGTGCAGCGATGAGTGCGACGCCTCCAGCCCCGACCTGTCTCACCCTCCTCAGCTGATGGGAGACCGAGAGAGGGGAGGGCTCATCACCTACTGGCAGACAGTCACATGGTCCAGGTATCCTGAGCCCCTATTGGCCAACATCACTCTGTCCTGGAACAAGAGTCTGGAGGTTGTTGATGACATCATCATCACCTTTGAGTACGGCCGACCAACCAGCATGGTGCTGGAGAAATCTCTGGATAAAGGTGATTGGTCAGTGAGAGGCTGAAACTGTTTAGAGTGTCATTAACTGTCATTAATCAGTACTTGTACTTCAGGTGTCACGTGGCAGCCGTATCAGTACTACGCTGACGACTGTCTGGAGGCGTTTGGGATGTCTCCAAAACGGGTCTCTGATTTAGCGCCGAGTAACTTGACCCGGGTAATTTGTACTGAGCAGTACTCTCGCTGGGTCGGGGCAAAGGTGGGTACCTCCAACTGAACCTGGTCATAGTGTGAAAGATACAGGTTTGAACTCATTAGTCTGATGACCAATCATCAAAGAGCAGTGTACTTCACCTGACCAGTGAATGAGAAGCATGCCATCTGACAATCAGTGTTTGGCCAATAGGAAGAGAAGATCGTGGTGTTCGAAGTGCGTGCTCGCTTTGGAGTGTTTGCAGGTCCAAAGTTGATCAACATGGACGCCCTGTACACCCGGATGGAGACCATGAAGGGTCTGAGAGACTTCTTCACCTTCACCAACCTCCGCCTGAGACTGCTTCGCCCGGCACTGGGAGGGACCTACGTCCAGAGAGACAACCTGCTGAAGTACTTCTACGCTATTTCCAACATCGACGTACCTGCCAGGTAACAACCAGCTACACCCGCTAACAACCAGCTACACCTGCTACCAACCAGCTACACCTGCTACTGTGTGTCTCCTGCAGGTGTAAGTGTCACCTGCATGCGTCACAGTGTGTGTTACGTGACGCGACGCTGCAGTGTGAATGCGATCACAACACAAGTGGACAGGACTGTCAGCGCTGCAGCCAAGGGTTCAAATCCAGTAGCTGGAGACCAGGATCCTACCTGCCGTTCCCCAGAGGCACCGCTAACATGTGTACGCACCTGAACACACACACACACACACTTCACCTTGGATACAAGCATTAAAGTTGACTCACAGGAAGTTTCTTCTTCAGGTGCAGGGGCAGAAACAACAACTAGTAAGTAGATCACCTGTTTACCTGTCTGTCTGTTCACCTGTTTACCTGTCTGTCTGATCACGTCTACCTGTCTGTCTGCTCACACGTCTACCAGTCTGTCTGCTCACATGTCTACCTGTCTGTCTGCTCACCTATTTACCTGTCTGTCTGATCACATGTCTACCTGTCTGTCTGATCACATGTTTACAGACCTGCTCACCTCTGTCCGGTCAGTGTTGCATCATGGGATATTTTGAGTTTCAAAATTAAATCCAAACTGTTTCGAACCAGACCGACCGATAAGATTCACACTTTTCTGTTGTCATGGTGACCAGACGTTTCATCAGACAACACGTTCAACTGTCAGGACAGGTTCTTCCCCTGATCCTACAAGATGCAACAGTGATCCAAACAACAACAGAACCAGTAGAACAGTACAAGAACAAGAGTGAACAGTAGAGAACAGTTGAAGAACAGTTGAAGAACAATAGAGAACAGTAGAAGAACAAAAGAGAACAGTAGAACAGTAGAACGTTGTGGTCTGTGTCAGTGGCTGAATCCACATGATCTTCTCAAACTTGGACTCAGAGTCTCTAAATGCTCATATTCAGCTCTCAGACTTATCAAAGTTCACCTGAAACTAGATCTGGACCAGACATGAACACCTGAAACGAGTGAACATGTGGATTCAATCACAGAGACATGAGAGTCCAGTAAAGGTCTCTGCAGAACCAAACCGGGTGTCTCCACATCAATACTACCTTCTGATTGGCAGCAGGGTTCACTGTAAGTTCATAACTAGCAGGCCTAAAAAAAACCTCCTCCAGAATGAACCCTAGCCTGTTGGACTCACCAGAAACCCTCTAGTGCACGTGTCAAACTCAAGGCCCGCGGGCCACATCTGGCCTGTGAATGAATTATCTTTGGCCCGCGTGATAAAATCTATTTACTATTAGAGCTGGCCCACCGGTATATCGCACGCACCACCATAATACTACAAATAACACAATGCACTGCCCGTGCGTCTGCACGTCAGTCTTGGGCCCGCGAACACGCGCCTCTCATCCATCATTAGTCTTATGGTATTGCACACCACTTGTGTCAACTTTCAAGTATCCCTCTCCCCCAAAAATGGCTAAACGAAAGACTTTGAAAACAGGGGGTTTCAAGACAGGTGGGAGGCAGCATATATCTATATACCTGAATGCGCTCAACCTGCAGCTTCAGGGTCGGGGCTGACATGTACTCTACAGTGAGGGCTTTTAAAACCAAGCTACGCCTGTGGGAGACGCAGATGCTGCAGGAAAACTTGAGCCGTTCTCTGCACTGCCAAACAATGAAAGAGCAGTTCGCTGCCACCGTTTTCCCAACTACACAGTTTGCTGAAAAACTCAGCATACTTGGTGTTGACTTCACACAGTGATTTGCCGATTTTGAAGCCCCCCAAAAAGCAGGTTTAAACTGCTCAGTAATCCATTTGCAGCTGACGTGGAAAGCACACCATCAAACCCCCAAATGGAGCTGATTGTGCTCCAATGTAGTGACACACTGAAGGCAAAATATGAGTCTGTGGGCGCTGCAGAGTTTCCATGTTTCATCCCCGACACAATGCCCCAGCTGGGCTCCCAGGCTGCTCAAACGCTCTCTATGTTTGGCAGCACATACTTGTGTGAACAACTGTTCTCTTTGATGAAGATGAAAACAAAACTTCACAAACTTACTGATGAACACCTTCACTCAATCCTGAGGATTTCCTCAGCTCAGAGCCTGACCCCAGACATTGATGAACTTGTATGCAAGATGAGACACCAAGCATCTCTCTCAGTTCTGGAGTTTCAGGACTCTATGGTGTAGAGGGAAACTGTCTGTTTCAGATATGTCATTTATTTTGGAGTCTCCAGTCTGCCTGCGTGTGTTGATGGTATTTCTGTGGTTAAAGTGCCTTAAAGGTCCCGGTGTTGAAGGTTCTGCAGCGGTCAGTCAGGATCTGTAGAGATCAGAAACTGAGCTTCACTAAAGAGACCTAACTCTTCTTCCCTGACAGCGTCCGGTGACTCTAAACCAGCAGCACCTGACAGACCTGCCTCATCAGATGGAGTGACTGACATTACTACAACTACTACTACTGTCAGTACTTCTACTACCACTACTCCAGCTACTACTGAGGCTATCATAAGGACTGACACAACAGTAACTACTAGTGCTGCCCCTACTGACATTACTCTTAATACAGACAGTACTACAACTATGTTTATGTACACAGTTACTTCTGATGCAGCTTCTACCAACACAGTGAGTCCAACAAGTACTTCAACTACTGCTGACACCTGGAGTATTAGTACTGCAGAGAGTAGTGATACTATGACTGGCTATGATCTTATGATCAGTACTACCCTGGCTGACACCAGTTCTACAATGTACTTTATTAGTACTGGTGATACTGGTGACTTTGCTAAGGCTGGTTTAGACTCTACTACTGCAACAGTTGACCCTGGTACTACAGTTTTCACTACTGTCAGTAGTACTGTTAGGACTGTTGATGTGTTTCCAGATTTTAGCAGAACAGTAGGACCTACAGTGGACATGGCTCCATCCAGCAGCCCAGCTTTGGTGACTGGGGACACTCTGTACAAACCAGTTTCAACAGTACCAGACTCTACCAGTCCCAGCACCACTATTAGCCTCACTGACTCTGAAGTGTCTATTTATGACCCAGTGACTCCACCCTTTGACTCCACCTCCTCATCTGACAGCACAGACTCCACCTTCTCTGGGACTGGTACTACCAACCTGATCACCGGTACTACCCTACCTGCTGATGGTACTGCGACATCAACTGGAGAACCAACAACTGCAACCATTCCAGAAATAACCCCGGACAGTGATGGGGCTCCTTCTGGATCCACTGGGTCAATCCCAACCTATCAAGCTGGAGATTCTTCATTTACAGCAGGAACTGACACAACTTCTCCTGATGTTCCTCCAGAGACGCTGATGAATGTACCACCTCCTGACGTACCACCCCCTGATGAACCTCTGGAAGCACCTCTTCCTGATGAACCTCCTCCTGATGTACGTCCTCGAGATGTACCCGCACCTGATGTACTTCTCCTTGAAGTTCCCCCTCCTGATGAAGTTCCTCCTGATTTACCATTTCCTGATGAACCTTTTCCAGATGTACCTCCTCCAGATGTTCCTCCAGAAAAGCCCTGGAGCCCTCCTCCAGACAATCTGATAGATGTATTTTCTCTTGGTGTAGCACCTCCTGAAGAATCTCCTCGTGGTGCTTCTGTAGAGTCTGTGTTGTCTTCTTCTGAAGAACTAGGAGTTGATGCTGGACTCGACCCAAGCTTCACCACCTTAGATCGGTCTGACCCTGCTGATGATTTGGCTCCTGTGGACTTCACCTTCCCTTTTCTGGTTGATCCAAATTCGGTTAAACCTGAAGCAGATTCTGGACCAGAGTCTGTTGGTGATCTTGGGAACATTCCAGATGAAGACCTTGAATCTGATGACTTGGACTGGTCCTTCTTGACAGAGCTAGATATAGAGGAGACAGGACTGGAATTAACTGGACCAGATTCACCTGAACCAGGCAGCCCAAACAGAAGTCCAAACCCTCCACAAGAAGTCGATTATCCAGATCCTTCAGCAGCTCGGATGGAGGGAAAGTCATCTGGAGAGGATTCAGCAAGAAGGTCAGAGTCTGACGAAAAGTTTCAACAAGAGAAGACAGGAGATCAAAACGAGGAGAAAGGTACAGACTGAGGCCCTGATTGGTCGATGTAGTGTACAATATATCATTGTCTGCATATTCTGACATCATTCAGTCAAATTCTGTCAAAAAAAGGTCCAAGTTACTCTCAGTGCTTTAACCCGACTGACATGGAGCAGGTATCAATGTTTTATAAAGACACTGAATGTCCAGGTGTGTCTCATAGACAACAACAACAACACAACTCTGTCATTCATTCATAGTTTTCATGCAAACTAAAATATTTTCTGTCTGTTGAACCAGTCACTGAGCCCAAACGAGAAACTAAAGAGGAAAGGAAGGATGACAGGAAGGAGGAAAGGAAAGAGGAAAGGAAAGAAGAAAGGAAAGAGGAAAGGAAAGAGGAAACTAAAGAGGAAACGAAAGAGGAAACAAGAGAGGAAACTAAAGAGGGAGGAGGGAAGGAGAAAGAAGAGAAATTCTACGAGAAAAAAGGTAGACGAATGAACAGATCTACCCCCTATTGGCCCGTGTTAGTAACAACAGTACATGTAGTAGCAGTAGTAGTCCTCGTAGTTTTAGCATCAGGAGTAGTACTTAAAAGAGACACCTCCCTCTGCTGCTTCCTGTCTGTTGCCGTGGTTACACACCTTGTTTTGTGTCCAAAGCGACCCAGAAGATTCTGATCCCAGGAGGACCAAAGTTCAGTCAGCTGTCCAAAATCACCTATGTCACCTTCCAGGGTAAGACCACTTCTGACCACCGGCTCCTGCACCTGTACAGCCAGCTCACCTTTACGTGACTCCTCCCCCTGGTACATTAGACCCCTCCCTTGGTACACCAGACTCCTCCCCTCTTACATCAGACTCCTCTTCCTTGTACATCAGACTCCTCCTCCTCACACATCAGACTCCTCCCCTCGTACATCAGCCCCCCCCCCTCGTACATCAGACTCCTCCTCCTGCTACAGACTCCTCCCCTTGGTGAGGTGTACCTGGGAGGGTTAGTAGTTAATAAAAACAAACTCATGATGTCTTCTCGTCTGCTGCCATCTTCATGTTTGTCTCACCTGTTTCACCTGTCTGTCTGTTTGGGTTCATGCTGGGATGTGGGTGGAGTTATGTACAATGGGTGGAGCTTCTTTATCAACCATGCCTCTTCAGTTTTCTGACTGTCTCTGTTTGTGTCAGACTGTGAGTGTAATGGACACTCCAGCCGCTGCAGCTACATCGACTTCATCAACGTGGTCACGTGTGTGAGCTGCAAACACAACACGCGAGGACAGAACTGTCAGTACTGTCGCCTCGGTTACTATAGAAATGCCTCGCTGGCACTGGATGACGAGAACGTCTGTGTGGGTCAGTAACACACACACACATACACACACATTCATGGTGATGGTGATGATGATGATGCTGTCTCTGTCCTCAGAGTGTGACTGTGATCTGGAGCGTAGTGTCTCTCCTCACTGTTTGGACTCCGGTCTCTGTCAGTGTAAACCTGGAGGTTCAGGGCGTCGCTGTGACTCCTGCCTACCTGGATACACCTGGAGAGGAGGCAGAGCCAGCTGCACAGGTACACAAAGCTTCAGTACAGTACACACCTCATGTTTTAGGAATGTTAATGATGATTAATAATCAATAATCGATGGTCGATCTCTGTCAGAGAATGTGTGCGATGACGAGCGTTTGATTTGTCAGAATGGAGGAACCTGTGTCGACTTCCAGCGCTGTGATTGTCCAGAAAACTTCACAGGTTAGTGCACACCTGGTGACGTCACCGCTCATGGTGTCACAGCTGAGGTGTCTAATGATGTCGTGTGTGCAGGTACGCTGTGTGAGAAGGGCGTGTGTCTGAAGAAGAACGGTTGCCTGGATGCTGATGGCTCCGCCTCCTCTCTGACCTCACACCTTTACCTGCTGACACTCAGCTTGATCAGCTCCACCTTCTGCTGACCACACCCACTGACCCGAGGAACTGTTTCCTGTTGGGACAGGACGTGACATCACACTCAGTACACGTGTGAGGAAGTCCACAGGCTCTCACCCGACAGGAAGTGACCTCATGTTGGACGTGACAGGAAGACTTCTCATTCTCACTTCCTGTTTGTTGTCAAATCAATGAAAAACTTTTATTTTGTAAACAGGAAGTACCAGTGCTTCATGCCTTTTTATTTTATTGATTGATTAGTTATTGATCAGTTTAATTAAACAAGTTATTGATGTCACCATGTGGGCGGAGTCTAAACTTTTCATGTTATCGGGGTTAAAATGTGTAAAACAAGAGTATTATCATGTTATCATAATGTTAGTATGATGTTTTCATGATGTTATTATGATGTTATTATGATGTTATCATGATGTTATTATAATGTTATCATAATGTGATCATGATGTTATTATGATGTTATCATGATGTTATTATGATGTTATTATAATGTTATCATGATGTTATTATGTTATTATAATAAATAAAATGTGAAACAATAAAATTATGAAATCATAAACTAAAAATCTGACGATGTTCAACTGTTTTGGTTCTGTGTGACGATCAAACATGTGATTGAATCTAAATATGAGTTTATAAAAAGTATAAATAAATAAATAATAAAGTTTAAATAAAATGTGGATCGAGCTCACCTCTAGGTTCACCTGGAGAGGAGGCGGAGCCAGCTGCACAGGTACACAGAGCTTCAGTTCATCTGATTTGAAATAAGAATGAACTCATAATGTTAATATCATTAACAGATTTCTCTGTGTCGCACAACGTGCTGAAAAACTACAGTTCGCCTACAAATTTAACAGGAAGTAGAGTGTTCTTACTTCCGGTTGCCGTGACGTCATCGGAGCGCGTCACTTATTCACAGCTGATCGGCAGCATGAGGCGGCTGTGTCGCACCGGAGCGACCTTGTTGTTCGGAGCGGGAATCGGCGCCTCAGTGAGCCGCCTGCTGAGCGTCACAGGCGGCCATGAGGAGGAAGAGAGTGCCGGTCTGCTGAGCAGACTCCCGGTGGTCCCGGTACCGACGGTCCAGGCCGCCGAACTCACGGTGAGACCTGGAGAGTGTGTGTGTGTGTGTGTGTGTGTGTAATGTTTCAACTCCTGACTCGAGTTCAGTTTGGTTCTGGTCCATAAAGCGGTCCTGCTAGTGTCAGTCTGACTCACCTCCTGGTTCACTGTGTCCAGGTGAGTCCAGGTGGGTCAGGTGCGGTGATGAAGTATGGCTTCCCCTCATTGGCCAACATCAAGACCAGAGAGTCCTACGTCACCTCATACGACCCCCGGACACGCACTGCATCCTGGGTAATCGAGAGGCTTAACCCCGCTTCCCTGAGCGGCCCATCAGATAGGAAGTACTGCGAGTTTAGAGAAGACGACAGGTGAGACAAACAGGTGTTGTCAGACAGACAGGTAAAAACATATCAAACAGACAGGTAACCTGTCTTTCTCCCGTGTCAGCGTTCACATGTTTCACAGAGCGACAAACGCCGACTACAAGGGGAGTGGCTTTGACAGAGGTCACCTGGCTGCTGCAGCCAATCACAAGTGGAGCCAGAAAGCCATGGACGACACCTTCTACCTGAGCAATGTCGCACCGCAGGTAAACACACACCTGTCAACAGGTAAACAAATAAACGCACGCCTCCTCTCCATCTCCCTGCCTTTTTACTCCCTGCCTTGACAGGTGTGTGTTGACCTGTCAGGGTTCAGATAGGTTTATGTTCTGTGTGGTCTGTTTCAGAACCCTCACCTGAACCAGAACACCTGGAACAATCTGGAGAAAATGTGTCGCTCTCTGACCAAACGTTACCTGAATGTCTATGTCTGCACGGGGCCACTCTACCTGCCCAGGTAACACTTCTTCTGTGGTGTGGAGTGCTGTGTGGGAGGGACTTCAGGATGACATCATCAGGTGTGTGTGTGTGTTTCAGGCAGGAGGCTGATGGGAAATTCTACGTTCGATATCAGGTGTTAGGACGAAACCACGTTGCCGTGCCAACGCACTTCTTCAAGGTGAGTTTACCTGTCCCGTTTCTACGTTAACGGGTTAAGTCGTGTATATTTGACCTTTGACCTTACCTGTCTCCTCAGGTGTTGATCCTGGAACAGCTGGACGGCAGGGGGGTGGAGCTTCGGTCGTACGTTCTGCCAAACGAACCGATTGATGAGAAGGTTCCTCTGGAGCGCTTCCTGGTTCCCATAGAAACCATCGAGCGAGCGTCAGGACTACTGTTCGTCCCAAACGTCATGAAGAGGACAAGCAGCCTGAAGGCCATCGCTGACAGATGAACTACACTACCCATAATGCACTGCTGCTCTCTGTACAGGAACAGACTGCATTACCCAGAGTCCTCCACTGCTGAATGAACTTAGTCTGACTTCAGCGTGATCATGTGACATCGTTATCAAGAAACTGATCATGTGACGTGTGTGATTAATTAAAATGATTTTACATTTTCAAACTTTCATTTGAGTGTTTCTATTGGCTGATCTGTGTCAGGTGTTGTTCTAACCAATCAGAGTGTGGTCACAGGTCAGGTGAACAGGAAGTTGTTTAATAAAATCACAGATGAAAAAATGAATTCACCAGAAAAATAAAAAAAACTTCACAAACATGAAACTCAACATCATCAGGACCTTCAAAATAAAACTTCCTGTCCAGCACCTGTCATTCATCTGTTTCAGTCCAGGTGACAGCCAATCACGTTGAAGGAAGGCCTGCTGTTAAATTCTTTGCTTTAAGCTGATTGGCCGGAGGTCAGCTGACTGTCGTCGTCCTCCTCCTCCTCCTCCTCCTCCTCCTCGTTGGTGGTGAAGATGTCTGACAGCAGGTACCTGTTCTGCTGCTGCTGCTGCTGCTGCTGCTGCTGCTCTCTTCCTCCTCCTCCTCCTTTATCCTCGCCTTCTGCAGCCTCTCCTTCAGACGAGGACAAACGTTCACCTGCAGGAAGTCGATGATCTCTGAAACAGTAAGAGGAAGTGAGATGCCAAAGACCTACGTGCACACAAACGTGTATATAATACATATATTTATACACACAGTATTGCAGTACTGACCTCCGTATGATAATCTGGTCCAGTTTGGAACTTTGGAAACTTTCAGTCGGTGAAAACTCTTCTGAACACACACGGGAGTAACTTTACTGCAACACAACACAGTACTACTGTTAGAGGAATGTAATACTACAGTAATAATAATGTTAGAGTAATACTACTGTCAGAGTAATGTAATACTACTGTTAGTTAGAGTAATACTACTGTGAGAGTAATACTACTGTCAGTACTGCAGTTAGAGGTACTGCAGTAATAGTACTGTTACTGTAGTAAGGTTAGTAAACACAGACGTCAGCTGACTGTGGATCAGCTGACTGAACCCTCTAACAGGAAGTGACAGTGACAGACAGGAAGTTTGATCTTTGACCTCACCCGACAGCCTCAGCGACTTCGTCCCAGTCGATGTCAGCAATGTCGTCCACGCACATGTGATGCAACCTGAAACACATGATGTCATCATTATGAAGGTATGTGTTTGTCTCGGTCATGGTCCAGGTCATGGTCTCGGCCATGGTCCAGGTCATGGTCTCGGTCGTGGTCCCGGTCATGGTCTCGGTCTTTATTTAAACAACAGGAAGTTCAGATCGAGTGATCTGATTGGACGAGAGTTGTTCATGAGTGCATATCAAGAATACCTGAATGACCTCAGTGTGATTATTAATTTAATGAATGATTGAAACTCCTGTTTAAAGACTCAGAGGAGGGGTTACTGTCAGGTGTGTGAGTCCTGGTCCAGGTGTGTGAGTCCTGGTCCAGGTGTGTGAGTCCTGGACCAGGTGTGTGAGTCCTGGACCAGGTGTGTCAGGTGGTCTTACGTGTTGATGAGGTTGATTTTAGCCTGAAGTCCTTCGGGTCCTCTGTTGAAGGTGCTGACACCCGAAGACAGTTTGGACTTCAGGAGGGTGAACCTGAAACACAGAGTGTACTAAGTACTTGTCCAGACGTGATCCTGAGTACCAGTACAGAACCAGAACCAGCCCCAGCCCCAGCAGGTGCACTGACCATTTGAGTCGACACTGGCTCCAGGATCTAGTCTGGACCTTCTCGCTGATTTCCTTCCAGGGTAGGTTGTTACACAGCTGGTCTCTGCTTAGACCGGATTCTGCAGAACTCTGCTGGACCAGATCCTCCAGGCAAGCCTTCAGAGCCGCCTTCAACCTGGACTCCTCGTCTGGACTCCACGGTCCCCGACCTGCAGCTGGACCCACATAAACAACACGGGTCACGCTCTGCTGTGGTGGTCTAACAGAACCTTGGAGAACCTTGGGTCAGGTCAGGTCGGGTCGGGTCGGATCTTACCAATGCTGGTGAAGCGTTTCTGTAAGGCGTAGATGCTGCGACCAGTCTTCTCTGAGATCATCCTCCAGTCGTTACCATAGAGGTTCTGTAACTTCACCAGAGACCGGACCTCTTCCTCTGAGAACCTGACAGACGACACACCGGGTTCAGACACAGCACAGGCTTCTGGTCTGACAACAGAACCAGACTGAAGGGAATGTGGACCTCTAACCTGCCCATGTGGTTCCTCTCGTCAAAGATCTTCTTCGCCCTCGTCAGAACCTGCTGACACGACCGAGGGATGCCCTCAGCTGAGAGACAGCGAGACAGACAGATAGACAGAGAAACAGACAGGCAGAGAGAGAGACAGACAGGCAGAGAGAGAGACAGACAGGCAGACAGAGAGAGAGACAGACAGGCAGAGAGAGACAGACAGACAGGCAGGCAGAGAGAGAGATAGACAGGCAGAGAGACAGCTGTAACCACTGCAAAAGACCTTTAAATGATGATGTTGTTGATGATGTCATCGATGATGCGTTCACTTACCGATCCTCTCCATGAAGTTGTGTTGCACTCGTAGCTTCCTGATCTCCGCCTCCTGCTCTTTGAACCTCTGAGGAAACAGCAGCTGATTGGCTGAGCTGATTCCTGTCAGAACCAGGAAGTCCTCCACATTCTGTCTGATGACCTGGTTCTCCTCCTGAGAGCACCGCCCCCGACGCAGACACACACCTGGACGACAACAGGTGAGTTTACCATACGAGGACATGTTTCCTGTCTCAGTATCAGTACCTTGTTTTCTGCAGTATTAGTATCTTGTTGTCTGCAGTATTAGTATCTTGTTGTCTGCAGTATTAGTATCTTGTTGTCTGCAGTATTAGTACCTTGTTAGTACCTTGTTGTCTGCAGTATTAGTACCTTGTGTTTGCAGTATTAGTACCTTGTTAGTACCTTGTTGTCTGCTGTATTAGTACCTTGTTGTTTGCAGTATTAGTACCTTGTTGTCTGCAGTATTAGTACCTTGTGTTTGTAGTATTAGTACCTTGTTGTCTGCGGTATTAGTACCTTGTGTTTGTAGTATTAGTACCTTGTTGTCTGCAGTATTAGGACCCTGTTTGCAGTATTAGTACCTTGTTTTTTAAAGTACTTGAAGCGCTGCAGGTCGTATCTCAGCAGTTTTTTGATCTGGTCAGCTGACTTCTTTTTCAGGTCAGGTACAAACTCCAGAAGCTCCGCCTCCTGCTGACGAAAACACCTGACAACAAGGAAGTACTGTTAATACAACGCTCTGATTGGACTAGAGGAATACTGCGCTCTGATTGGACCAGAGGAGTATTGCTGATTGATACTCACTCTTCTTTTATTCCTGTCTCCTCCTCGGCCTCTCCTTCCTGTGACATCACACCATCTCCCGTCTCTGTCCTGTTGTTGGTTTCCATGGAAACCACAGACTGTGTTTCTCTGGCGTTGTCATCTGTTGCAGTGGCAATGGCCTCCTCACTTGGCCTGTTCTTTTTTTTCTTCTTCTTCTTCTTCTTTGTTTCTGTGTTGCCAGTCTCCATGGCGACCTCTGTTTGCTCATCCTTCAATGTCCCGCTGTTGTTGATTTCCATGGAAACCACAGACTGCGTTTCTCTGTCATTGTGATCTGTTGTTGCCTTGGCGACGCCATGCTTGTCACTCGTCCTGTTCTTTTTTTTCTTCTTCTTCTTTTTTTCTGTCTTGCTGGTTTCTACGGCGACCTCCTCTCCATCAGCAGGAGGAGGAGGACGAGTGAGCACCTCTTCCTCTCTCTTCTTTTTTTTCTTCTTTGTTTCTGTCTCGCTGGTTTCTATGGTGACCTCTGTGTCCTCCTCCATCTTCTTCTTCTTCTTCTTCTTCTTCTTCTTCTTCTTTTGACTGCTTGTATTTCCATCATCCTCAGCAGGAGGAGCATGAGAAGGAGGAGTGAGCTCCTCTTCCTCCCTCTTCTTTTTCTTCTTCTTCAATCTCTCAGGTGTGTCGACGTCAACAGGCAGAGGACTGACTGACCATCTCCTCTTCTGAGGGGACCGAGACTCTGCAGGAGGCTTCATGACAGGAGGAGGTGATGAAGGTCCAGACTTGATGCTGCTGAACCTAAAAGAGAAAAAAAACAAGATTAGAACTCTTCAGAACCGTCCAGGTCCAGACTGGTCCAGGTCCAGACCAGTCCAGAGTTCTTGTTGATGGTCACAGGAAGAAGAACATGGTCCCACCAGAGACAATAAGGACTTAATGTATGCTAATGTAAGGAAGCATACAACTCCACTGTCCTTCCCCCACTTGGCAGATCCGATCACAGTCTGGTGCTGCTCACCTGCAGATACACACCCATTGTTCAGAAGCAGCCTGTGATCACCTGCACGGTCAGGAGGTGCATATCTCACGACCCCCACAATGGACCTCAACATTTCCCCATCATCAACGCCTTTCCACACATCCGTGATCTCTGAGCCCCTCGTCACCTCCCCCACCCACCTGACTGTTTCCAGCAGCCATGTGAAAAGACAGCTGGAGAAACTACGCCAGAACAAAGCAGCAGGCCCGGATGGTATCAGCCCCAGAGTCCTGAAGGCCTGCGCGGACCAGCGATGTGGGGTTCTACAGCACCTATTATACCTTAGTCTGATGCAGACTAACCCCCTAACCCTAACCCTAACCCAGGGGGGGCTGAGTACAGGGATCTGGTTGATTGCTTTGTGGAGTGGAATAGGAGTAACCGCCTCGTTGTGAATGTGGCCGAAACGAGGGAGATGGTTGTGGACTTCAGGAGGACTAGTTCTGACCTGGGCATGGTTTCCATCCTGGGTGAGAAGGTGGAGGTGGTGCAGGACCATAAGTACTTGGGCGTGCACCTGGACTACAGACTGGACTGGAGAACACTGAGGCAGTCTGCAGGAAGGGACAGAGCAGACTGACCTCTCTGAGGAAGCTCAGGTCTTTTAATATGTGCAGTGAGATGTTTCAGATGTTTCATCGGAAGTCTGTCTCTCTGTCTGTCTGCCTGTCTCTGTCTGTCTGTCTGTCTGTCTGTCTGCCTGCCTGCCTGTCTGTGTCTCTGTCTGTCTGTCTCTCTCTGTCTGTGTCTCTGTCTGTCTGTCTGCCTGTGTCTCTTTCTGTCTGTCTCTGTCTGTCTGTCTGTCTGTCTGTCTGTCTGCCTGTCTGTGTCTGTCTGTCTCTCTCTGTCTGTGTCTCTCTGTCTGTCTGCCTGTGTCTTTCTTTCTGTCTGTCTGTCTGTGTCTCTCTCTGTCTGTCTGCCTGTGTCTGTCTGTCTGTCTGTGTGTGTCTATTTCTCTCTGTGTCTGTCTGTCTCTCTCTCTCTGTCTGTCTGTCTGTCTGCCTGTGTCTCTCTCTGTCTGTCTGTCTGCCTGTGTCTCTCTCTGTCTGTCTGTTTGTCTCTCTCTCTCTCTGTCTGTCTGTTTGTCTCTCTCTCTCTCTGTGTCTGTCTGTTTCTTTCTGTCTGTGTCTCTGTCTGTCTGTGTCTCTCTCTGTCTGTCTGTCTGCCTGTGTCTCTGTCTGTCTCTGTCTGTCTGTCTGTCTGTCTCTCTCTCTCTGTCTGTCTGTCTGTCTGTTTGTTTCTTTCTGTCTGTGTCTCTGTCTGTCTGTCTCTGCCTGCCTGCCTGTCTGTCTCTGCCTGCCTGTCTGTCTGTCTGTCTGTCTGTCTCTCTCTCTCTCTCTCTTTGTCTGTCTGTCTGTCCGTCCGGTCCGTACAGAACTTTCCGGCACGCTATTCACTGCCCCTCTCAGAGCACGAGCCTGATTAAGACCCAGGTGTGACCAGGTGACCCAAACACGTCACTGATCATCTGTCCCCGGGCTATAGTCTCACCTGGACTCGGTCTCGGTTCTGCTCCTGGTCTCAGTTCTGGTTCTGGTCTCTTCGGTACTCACCGTGGACTCTGCTGCTGCACGCGGGACGGACGGCACGACGACGTTGTTTACTTCCTGTTTTCTATCTGCGCATGCGCGGGGCGCCTCGAAGAGCGTGCTGTGAGAGAGAGAGAGGTCTCACTCTGTCGGAGGAAAAGGAACACCGAGTCACTGTGTGTAACACTGACAGCTAGAGGTTAAAAATGGTACTGCAGCCTGAAGACTGAAGAGACAACATGAGTCTGACCTCAGTCTGAGTGAATTAAATGTATGTTCATATAACATTCATATATCGTTTATATAATGTTCATATAACGTTCATATAATGTTCATATAACATTCATATAATGTTTATATAATGTTTATATACGTTTATATAATGTTCATATAATGTGTATATTTGTTCATATAACGTTCATATAACATTTATATAATGTTCATATGACGTTATGTATATTTCAGGTTATATAAATAAATTATGGATTATTTAAAAAGTTTCCAAAGACTCATCACTTGGCCTCATCATCAGAGCACAGACGGACCTCCACAGACGGACCTCCACAGACGGACCTCCACAGATAGACCTCCACAGACGGACCTCCATGCTCAGAAGAACTCTGGAGAATATTTATGAACTGTTTACGGTTCTTTGGGAAACTGAATGTAAAAAACATCACTTATGGTTCTTTGAAGAAGCTTTTTATTTTGAATAATCTTTGTTTAACCTTTTAAATGGTTCTTTAAGTCTGGTTCTTTGAAGAACTGAACAAATTACCCATTTGGACCTTTATTTTAAAGGGTGTTCAAGGTGAGACGACTTTCCACTGTTATGAATATTGACTACAGTATTACACAAAGTTATACATTGTTCCTTTAATTAGAATATTTCTGTGTTTAATTCAAATGAAAACAGGAAACTGATTCTGTTTGTTAGAAAATCATTTTAAAATCAGTAACAAACACAACAGGACAGAAAGAACACAGACACCCCACAACCTGGTTCAGATCTGGTTCAGGTCAGTGCCCTGAGGGGTCACTGGATACAGAGTCAGTGATGATGTGAAAACATTGAACTCCATATTTAACTGAACACAAAGAAACTGATCAAATGTTAAACATAAATGTGATTAAACATTTTGAATATGATGAACAAAGTCTTTAAACGAGCAGCTGAAAGCAAACAGCTGTTGATTCATCTCATAGTGAATGAGTTACCTGTCAACAGGTGAGTCACATGACAGACAGGCTGAGTGTTTGTGCAGTAAAGACGTGGAGGGGTCACCACTCTGTGAACGACTGCTCTGGAAAATAGAGCAACAATTTAAGAATAATGTCTGTCAACGTAAAATGACAAAGAATCTGTGGATATCATCGTCTACACTTCATCACATCATTCAAAGATTTAGGCAATCAGAAGAAAGCTCAAGAACAAGGCTGAAAACCAATCATGTGTGTCGGTGATGTTCAGGCCTGCAGACAGCAGAGCAACAAATACAGACAGGATTCTGTCGTGGACGTCACTGCATGGGCTGAGGAACACTTCCAACAACCATTAACACACTTCATCTTTGACTCCACTATTGACAGCTCAGACTACACCACCACTCCACCACGACTCCACCACGACTCCATCACAACTCCACCAAGACTCCACCATGACTCCACCACGACTCCACCATGACTCCAGCCAAGACTCTACCACCAAGACTCCACCACGACTCCACCACGACTCCACCACCATGACTCCACCACTAAGACTCCACCACGACTCCACAATGACTCCAGCCAAGAATCCACCACCATGACTCCACCACGACTCCACCAAGACTCCACCATGAACTCCACCAAGACTCCACCACAACTCCACCAAGACTCCACCACGACTCCACCATGACTCCACTATCAACTCCACCATCAACTCCACCACGAGTCCACTGCGACTCCACCATCAACTCCAGCACGAGTCCACCATGACTCCACCATCAACTGCACCACGACTCCACCACAACCCCACCACGATTCCACCATGACTGCACCACGACTCCACCAAGACTCCACCATCACTCCACCATCACTCCACCGTGACTCCACTACAACCCCACCACAACTCTATTATGACTCCACCAAGACCCCACCATGACTCCACTATCAACTTCACCACGACTCCACCACAACCCCACCACGATTCCACCATGACTCCACCACGACTCCACCAAGACTCCACCATGTCTCCACCAAGCCTCCACTATGACTCCACCACGACTCCACCAAGACTCCACCATCACTCCACCATCACTCCACTGTCACTCCACCACAACCCTACCACAACTGGACTCAGCTCATTTAAGGTGGACTGAGGTGAAGTGGAAAGCTGTCCTGTGGTCTGATGAGATGCCATGTCCGCAGAGTTAAAGAGAGACCGTCCAGCTTGTTGGGTTTAGGGTTAGAGCTCTTTGTGCTGTTTTCAATGTTTTCACATCATTTCACACATCGACTTTTAAAAACACGGTTGCACTTTCTCTAGCACAGTTTTCACCTGAACCTGGACCTGGAGGAACTAAACCAGAACCAGACACAAGTCATGTGACCTCATCATCACACATTCATGAGGTGGTGAACATCTGCGAGATCATCAACATTATCTATGGCATCGTCAATGTAATCTATGACATCATTAATCTATAACTTCAGAAGGTCCCGTTAGACCTCACCTGTTCTCCCGTGTCCCAGATCATTATGTGAAAAAACAGGAAGTGACACATGACAGGAAGTTAATTTAGTTATTAGATTTAATTAGTGGACCATCGGTCAGCAGGATTTTCACCTGGACCAACACCTGCAGATGAACTTCTTCTTCTTCACTGGCTTTAATAAAGTCACACAGGATGTCGACATAGTAATCGTGATCCTGAAGGCCAGCAGTGGTTCTGGTCTCAGGTCAGACCAGCAGGGTGTGACACAGTCTGGATTCTGGTCTCAGTCTGAATGCTGATACACAAAAACATCCAGAAACAACAGTAGTAGTAGTGCTCAGTAAAGCCCGTCCCTGTGTGGCTCTGACAGACCGGTCCAGACCCTCGTCTTCATCAGTGATGATGATGATGATGGCGGTGGGAGGAGTCAGCTGAGTGTTTGTGAAGTGAGGCTCTCTGCTCGTCCATCCTCCTGGACTGAACCCTCTGAATCAAACTGAAGAAGTCCTCCTGACCTTCAGGAACCGAACTCACCACAACATCCAGGTCAGGAAGGGAGCACCTCTGGTCCTCCATCCTGTCAGACTGCAGACAGACAGACAGACAGGCAGCAAGACAGGAGGTACATGGTGAGTAAGACAGGCCAGTCAAATCCCCTGATCCTGATCCTGAACATCCCTTCACCATGTTCCTCATTTGTTCACTGAACCACACCTGTCCCTCCATAAGCCTCCAGCTAAACCAGTAAATATATCCTGTCTCCTGTTCCTGCCTGGGCCATGTTCCTGTCTGAACCTTGTTCCTGTCTGGACCTTGTTCCTGTCTGAACCCTGTTCCTGTCTGGACCTTGTTCCTGTCTGAACCTTGTTCCTATCTGGACCTTGTTCCTGTCCTAACCTTGTTCCTGTCTGGACCTTGTTCCTGTCTGAACCATGTTCCTATCTGGGCCTTGTTCCCGACTGAACCTTGTTCTTGTCTGAACCTTGTTCCTATCTGGACCTTGTTCCTGTCCTAACCTTGTTCCTGTCTCCTGTTCCTGTCTGTCTGGATTCTGTTCCTGTCTGGAACATGTTCCTGTCTGAACCTTGTTCCTGTCTGGACCATGTTCCTGTCTGGACCCTGTTCCTGTCTGGATCCTGTTCTTGCCTGGTCCTTGTTCTTACCTGGACCTTGTTTCTGTGTGGACCTTGTTCTTGTCTGTCTCCTGTTCTTGCCTGGACCTTGTTCCTGTCTGTCTCCTGTTCCTGCCTGGACTTTGTTCCTGTCTGTCTCCTGTTCTTGTTTGGGCCCTGTGCTGGCTGTATGCTGTATTCTGTTCTTGCTTGCGCACTGTGCCTTGTTTCCTGGTGGTAGCGTTCCAGGGTAAAGGAAACTTTAAAGAGCTACCCTGCACCTGAAGACGTATCATGTACCCTGTCACCACCCTTACCCTGCTCATTCCAGTACCCTGATTTGTGAACCTGTCTGACAGGGTTTAAGGACTGATCTGACAGTTTAGTTCCCTTTAAGTATTTCATGTGTCTTGTCTGCTGGTACCTGGTAGTGTATGAGCATGTAGTAGAAATCCAGACTAGGTTCGGTGGGCTGGTCAGGACTGCAGGCCCCACACAGAGTAGCTGGTCCTGGGTCAGGCAGCAGGCTAAGGCTGGCTCTCTGGTCATCCAGTCTCTGACCCTGACACTCCAGGATCAGGTCCAACAAGGCCTCTGGCTCCTCCTGCTGGCTGCTCCGACACTACAGCAACAACACAGAGAAAGTCTATGTCAGAACCGTAACCTGAACCCGAACCCTCTGGTTCTTTGAAAAAACAAGTTACAAAAACATGATGGAGAGAAGTCAACTATGACTCCTAAGATGCATTTCACTTACAAACAACCAGTCACAGAGCTTCACATTCACCGTAGTGGTAGTTACCTTGCTCCTTGAAGTTATTGTTCTGGTTCTGGAGCTCACAAGAGAGCCGAGGCTCTGACCCCTGGGCCTGGTCGAGCTGCCTTCAGCACCAGCTACAGGAGTCACAAGACCTCCCAGGTTCCTGAGGGTCCTGAGGGGTGAGGTGGAGACTGAGGTCCTGGGAGCTGGGTGAGGCTGAGGAGCAGCACCAGTGCCAGTGGGACTGGATCCCAGCCCGCCCTCCAGACTGCCATTGCGGTGAGGGGGTAGAGAAGGTTTGGGTGTGGTCCCTCTGATCATCCCATTCTGGTGCGAAGGTGAAGACAGGGCGAGAGGAGGTAAACCTGAGAGCTTTTTGTCAGCCATGTTGGAACCAAGGAGGTGTGGGCGGGGCTATATCACTGTTCTGTGGGAGGAGTTACACCTGGACAGAACAGAAACAAGAAGTGAGACACCAGGAGGCGGAGTTACAGTTCAGGTAACATATGTTTTATAAAGCTTACTTGACCAACCTAACATAATTAACCTAACCAAGCTAATCTAACCAAGCTAACCTAACCGAGCTAATCTAGCCAAACTAATCTTACCAAGCTAACCTAATAAAGATAATCTAACCAAGATAAGATAACCAAGCTAATCTAGCCAAGCTAACCTAACCAAGCAGAAACAGAACACAACTAACCTCTATGTTGTTTGTTAAATAAAGTTTTCTGACCATTACTTCACCTCCTGTTTGTAAAGTTTCCTTCTGTCTCTCTGTGTTTTCATGTCTCTCTCTTCTTCTTCTTCTGTTTGTTCGTCGTCTCGTTTTTGCACCGACTGAAATGTGTCGATCGGCTGGTCAGCACACACTCAAACACACACACACACACACACACACTGAAACAGTGAAAGAGGACAAACTCCCCCTCTGGGCTTACATCACGGTCACTATGACAACCAAAGAGAGGCTTCCAAATCCTGCCTCCCAAACACACACACACACACACACACACACACACACACACATTCCTGCATTGTTGAGATCCATTCAGTTGAACCGGAGAGCTGCCGAGGGCCTCAAACACACACTAACACATACAGACACGCTAACATACACACACACACAGTGTGTATGTGCATTTAGCATTGTTGTCAATAAAGTTTATTTGAATCGGACCACAGTTCTGGAGAACAAACCGAGTTGAGTCCAAAAGGTTCATTAAGCAGAGTCAGGAGGTCCAAACGGTGCAGGAGTGATAACGAGGAGGGTTTAGTCTGAGGACATCATGGACTCAACTGGTTTGAACAGGGACACAGGAGGAGCTTCCTTCAGTCTGTTGTCTTGGAGGACGACTGGACTGACTCACCTTGTTGTCCATCGGTGCAGGTGTCCGGTGTCAGGTCCAGTGAATGGTTGTCGCTGTCAAAGGTCTGGAATACGACCACGTCTGAAGGGACTGAGGTGATGTTGCACTGAGGTAACGGTAAGTTAACTTTCCTGAGAGGGAAGCAGGAGATGAGACACCAGTGACTGGACTGATAAGCATACTTAATCCATGGGAGGTGATTGGTCCAGGCCGCAGGACTTTAGTCCACTACGCACTGTAAAGCCGATTCTCCATCTGACTGTTGGTCTTCAAATGAAAGCCTGATAAGAGGCGAACTGTAGCAGAAGGTTGTCCACAAACATGGTCAACCAGTGAGGATGGTGGTAAACTAGTAACAAGGTCCAGGGCGATGTGGAACCAAGGACAACTGGGAATGAGTGGTCAGAGCATACCAGAGGACGATGACATATAAACTCTTATCCGCTTCCACAGCAGGCCACCAGAAGTGGTTTGAACTGTCCCAGGATGACAGGAGTATTGAAAGATCATTACCCAGATCAGGATGTTGCTCCTGAGATTCCTGCACGAACTCCAACCAACCACAGAGGAGGGAACGATGGTCTCTGGGTCTCCTCTTGATAATGTAGAGACCAAGGAGATCACCACAGGCAGTTTGTTTTGGGGCTCATGGAGTCCACAGGAAGTGCTGGACTGGATCTTTGGAGATGTTCATTTCTCATCAAACATCATAACTAAGACCCAAATGGCCCAGAGGTGTTATAGGATGTCCTCCACCAACTAGAGAACTTGGTGGCACCGTGGAGGGTTCAAACATTTATGAGTGGAGCGTACTTACTACCATGTCCATCTTGGAGAGAATCTCTCTCTTGTACCTGCAACTAGAGGACCAAGGAGATCCAGGAAGAAGATTCACTGCACAATCAGACATTCTGTGAAGTGCTATCAGATCTTTACTAAGTCCTACAACCGGGTCACTGTACTCCACCGGTACTGTGGATTAATCTGCTGGTTCAGGTTTTGGTTCTGATGGTCCACAGGCGACAGAGTCAAGACAAGTCTCAAAGTCAGAGACAAGTCCAAAGTCTTTGTGGACCATGTAGGACCAAGACTGGAACTCCCAACAACAGAGATGATGTCATACTCTGTCGTCCAATCAGGTCACTTGAAACTTGGTCGCTTGAATAGATTCAGATGTTACCACAGCAACATCTGCAGCCACCTGATGCTGCTGTCAGTCATCCTGGCATCATCACTGTGCTGCTGCAATGAGAGAAGAAGAAGCAACAGAAGAAGAAGCAACAGAAGAAGAAGAAACAGAAGAAGAAGAAGAAGAAGAAGGAGTCGATGATGACTGAAGTGAAGGAGTACCTGTCTCACCATCACATCCCTCAGCTGTTGGAGGTAAAATACAATTAATCAGCTGATTTCTAGTTCTGATCAAGAGAAAACAAAACAGATCGTTTCCTTGATGACATTCTTCTTCTTCTTCTTCTTCTTCTTCTTCTTCTTCTTTATTATCAACAGCTAATCAATTATTCTGTTTATACATTTTATTATTAATTATTGATTGTCATGTTATAACAACAGACCAGCTACTGGTGGTCCTATTTTTAGACCCGGACTGATGGAGACCACCATCAGAGCGTGTGACCCTCGAGGCAGCCACAGATATTCATTAAACTAATTACTGTCATTCAGAGTCTGTTAACAGGTTTGCTGTACCATCACCCTGAGGACCCTGTCGGCTTCCTGCAGAGCTGCCTGATCAAAACCAGACAGCTGGGGGGTCCTGAGGCCGTCACCTGGGATGCTTTCATCCCCCTGGAGAGAAACCAACTGAACCCTGGACCCCCTAAAACAACATCTCTACCCCCAATACCATCACTTCCTCCAAGAAAACCCCAGACAACACAAACACCACCTACAAGACCCCAAATACCCCCCACAACACCATCAATGACCCTCAAAACAACTCTACCCCCTATAGCACCATTAGTACCTCCAATAAAACCCCAGACATCCCAACCGACATCCCCAATACCTCCTATAACAGGACCAATACCCCCTAAAACAACACTGATACCCCCTATTAAACCACAAATAGTCCCACCAAGATATCCTGAACCCCCAAAGCCCAAAACATCTGTTGAACCCAAAGTCCTCATCCAAGCTCCAGCTGGACCTGCATCAACCGCCCAACCTGTCCACACGGAAATGAAGGAACAACAAGACCCAAAGACCTTCAGCACAGAGGGTAAGATACCTGACTGACAAATGTTTGACTCTCTGAGAATTCAAGAGGTCTACATTACCAAGTTCACTTAGAGTTCAGATTTTTAGGATTTTGGCTCGTCTGGAGGTTCAGTTCTTCAGTTCCTCAGGAGGTCTAGTTCTTCAGTTCAGTTCCTCACGAGGTCCAGTTCTTCAGTTCAGGTCCTCACAAGGTCTAGTTCTTCAGTTCAGGTTCTCAGGAGGTCTAGTCTTGAGGGGTCCAGCCTGAACATGTTAGTTTGTAGTGGCAGTGTCAGAAACTCTTCTCACTGTCTCTCCTTCCAGCTCCTCATCCTGGACCTCCTTCTTCTCCAGTCCGGTCTCAGCTCTCCATAGACTCGGACTCTGACTTGACAGAAACTTCTGGACTGCGGCAGGAAGTCAGCATCATCTGTCCTCAGAAGCCCCTCATCATCTTTATCATCGGTAAGAGGTCTCCAGGTCTCAGGCTCAGTGGTTGATGGTTTTGTTCAGCAGTGTGAGAACTGATTTTGAAAACTTCAGGTGGTCCAGGAAGTGGGAAGGAGAGTCAGGCGGCGAAGCTGGCTCGATGCTTCAGCTTCAGAGTCATCTCATTGGACGAGCTGCTCAGGAGACAGCTGTTAAGCCATGCCTCCCCCAGCAGGAAGTGGAAGGTCATTTCGGAAATGATGGGTCACGGAGAGCTTGGACCACAGGTTAGTCAATAAACCTGAACTCTGAACCACCAATCAGCACCTGAACCTTAACCCAGACCCTAAACACCTTCCTGTGATGTCATCAAACTTAGGAGGAGACAATCTCAGAGCTGAGGCGACAGCTGATTGGTCGACAGGAAGTCCGAGGGTTCATCGTGGAGGGATTCCCTCGAGATGTCCACCAGGCTCTCTGTTTCCAGGAACAGGTACAAAGGGGTCCATCAGAGAGACCAGGTCCTGTGTGAAGTCTGACCAATAAAAACAGATAATCTCTCTGTTTTCCCGCCCTCTCTGTGTTCAGATTGGCTCTCCTGATGTAGTGATGCTGCTGCTTTGCTCCAATGAGATGCTGCGCTGTCATCTGCAGCGACGAGCCGCTCAGCTCGGTCTCCTAGGAGACAACAGCCACGCCCTCCGGAGACGCCTGGAGGCGTTTCAGAGAGACGCCGTGTCTGTCAGGAGATACTACAGACAGCTACACCTGCTGACCCAGGTACACCTACTGACACACCTGCTCACACACCTGCTCACACACCTACTGACAAATAGGTAACATATGCTAACTGCATACAGGTGGATGGAGATGCAGACGAGGACGTGATCTTTGCTGTTCTGAGTTCAGTCATCAGAGAGAAACTGAAGGATTCAGGTACTGATTGATCGACCAGTTATTGATCTGTCCTGCATCATTGATCATCAGTTATTGATTTGTTTGTGTGTCTTGAGGTCCTGCTGATATCCCAGAATGCATCAGTGCGGTCAGATCAATAACACAATTTGTGTTCATCATGAACCAATCAGTGATCAGTACGAGTGTTATACCTGTTTGTTACCTGTGTGATGTCATTCTGCTCTGTGACTTAACTTCAGTCTAAAACAAGAAGTGATGTTCTATGAATAAATATAAATGTCGTGTCTGATCTGATGTGTGATCAATAATCAGAGGATGTCAGTGATTGTATGACAGGTAATGTCAGGTATGTTTTTATGTTCAATATCTGCTCACATTAAATGTCAGCAGAGTGTTTGAAGGTCACAGACAACACAGAAACACGTTAAAAACATGGAAGAAAAACATGTCAGAAACATGTAACCAAACATGTTAAACATGTCAAAAACATCTCTCAAATGGAAAAAAAGTTAAACTTATGAAACTTAAATTCATGTGAAACATCTCAAATATGTCAAAAACATGTAAGAAATAAACTATATAATAAACATGTATTTTGAAATGTTTGCAGGTAAAGAGTGAAACTTCGAGAATTATGTCATGATTATTAAATGGTCATGTGACATGTGATCATCATGTTAAAACCTTCAGACCTAAAATCTTTAACATGTTTTATTAAACTTTTGGCTCGTCGTCTCTCTGATGAATGAACATGTTAAAAGGCCGGTTCACTCTAATCTCTGGAGCCGCTCTATTTAAAGACACACAGAGCATCATGGGTAATCATTGTCCTTATCACAGCAGGAATGTTCATAAAGACACGTCAGGAGATAAAGAGACCCAAATAGACTGAAGGGGGACAGAGAGAGACAAGGACAGGGGGAAGGACGACCAACACCACCAACACCACCCCCATAACGGACCACAGGTCATGTGACCCTTCATCAGACCTCATCCGGCCTCAGTTTGGAACTGTGTAGGCTGACCTTCGACCCCCTCACGTCAAACTCTGGACCATCTTTGTGGACCCTCTTCACATGAAGACGATTAGTCCCCCACACCCCCAAGCTGAGCGTGGTGTGATTGGTAGGTTGTTGTCATGGTAACAGGTCTGCCTCAGGTCGGCTCTCTTATCGTCTCTTCGAGTGTTTCTATTCCAGTTCACCTCCATCTTTGGTCTGCTGCTCTCTCTCCTGCCTCGCTCATCCCTCCTCGACCCAATATAAAACACTGTCACTGCCGCCTCTGTCCGTCTCCATCCGTGCTCTCAGCATCATGGCTCCTAAGAAAGTGGAACCCAAAAAGACGGAGGTGAAGAAGGTGGAGGCGAAAAAGGAGGAGCCCGCTCCACCTCCCAAACCCGCAGAACCAGTTCCCAAACCTCCTGAGGTGGACCTGAAGAGCATTGTGGTGGAGTTCAACCCGGACCAAATCGAAGAGTTCAGAGACGCCTTCACGCTATTCGATGAGACGCCGGCAGGTGAGATGAAGATCACCTATGCTCAGTGCGGAGACGTGATGCGAGCGCTCGGGCACAACCCCACCAACGATGACGTCCTGAAGGTGCTGGGGAGGCCAAAGGCGGAGGAGCTGCAGGTCAAGCTGCTGGACTTTGACACCTTCCTGCCCATGCTGCAGCACGTGGCGCGCTCCAAAGAACAGGGCACTTTCGAGGACTTCGTGGAGGGTCTGAGAGTGTTCGACAAGGAGGGCAACGGCACAGTCATGGGCGCCGAGCTCCGCCATGTCCTGTCCACGCTCGGAGAGAAGATGACAGAGAACGAGGTGGACCGGCTGATGGTGGGACAGGAAGACTCCAACGGACACATCAACTACACCGAGTTTGTCAAACACATCCTGGCCGGGTAGATGCCGCTGATGGGTTCTGGTTCTGATGGACTAAGGTTCTGTCAGTCTCTGATGTCTCTGAATGTTTAATGTTGAATAAACATCATCAGTTGTTCTTGTGTCTTCATGTTCGTCTGCAGAGGTTTGTGGGTAATCAGGAAGTGTTTAACTAAAAACAGATTTGTGACATTTCAGAGTTTCTGTTCATTCATCAAGTGTCAGCTAAACAAACTGTATATCAACATACAACCATGAATCAAACCAACAACAGCAGTTAATGTCAGACAATCCTTAACACACTTAACGTTGACAGAACGTTCCAAAATAAACATATAATCAGTTTGATGTGAACTAAAGCTGGGCTGTCCCTTTAAGAAATATGACATCTGAACAATTCATTACGTGTCCGTAACAACACAAAAACTAAAGAAGAAGAAGTAGCAGGGCGTCCATCATCATCGTTTATTGTTTCCAGCAGACAACCCTCGTTAAACCTTTTTTAGTCATCTTTTGTTACAGTAACATTAACAGAACATTTAACTAATGTCAGGGATGAGCTGCACTAAAACAGACTGTCACTGTGATCCAGATGTTCTGTTGGTTCTGACTCTTCACGCAGACTGACGACACACTAACAGCAAAATGATAACATCAACATGTTAATCTCTTTAGCAGGTATAACATCCACCATCTTAGTTTAGCATGTTAACATGCTAACATTAGCTAATTAGCAGGAACCATCTGAGCTGTTAGCATGATTCAAACATGTCAGCAGAGACACATAACATGTGATCATTTAACACATGTGATCATGTAACATGTATGTGATTATATAACGTTCGCGTCACAGGAAGTTAAAATAAAACTAAAAACTTAAAGTCGATTATTAATTAAAGGAAATTAAAATGAATGTGTGCAGCAAACACTGGAGACCACATTTCCCATAATGCACCTATTGGTCAGCTCCTCTCTGAATGGATGACCGGAGCTGAAGCCAATCAGAGGCTCTGATCTTGGGGTCTCCTCCTCCCCAGCTCGGCTCTAATTCACTGACTCTGTGGCCATCTCTGTGCCCTGATTGGTCAGCTGGGTGTAGAGGCGGGACCTGAGGAAGCGTGGGTAGCTGTCGGCCTCCATCAGGCTGTAGATCTGATCCTGGGCCAGCTGGAAGGAGGCGGGACTAATGCCAAGATGCAAGCTCTGATTGGTGGATTCTCTGACAGATGAGTCTACGTTGACCTGGAGACAGAGAGCAGTGATGTCACATGACCAATCAGACCAATCAGAGGACAGACAGGTGGGCAGACAGGTACCTGTCTTGCTGCACTGGTAGAAATAAACTCTTCATAGATTTTTGCAGCTCTGGCAGCCATCTTGCTGAGGGGGCGTGTCCTCTTGAATCTTTCCACAGCCAACCAGAAGTCCAGGTTCTCCTCGCTGAACTCTGACCTCAGGAAGTGACGGAACACTGCCAGACCATCTGACCAATAGGAAGAGAGGAAGGAGACTGTTCAGCCAATAGAGACAGAGTGTCATCATGTAGACTCCTCCCTTCATTGATTATTGGTTGAACAGTGTTGAATCTTACACTGATTGGTCAGCAGAGCCAACAGGTTCTCCGACCACCTCAGGACCTCACCGGGAGACGGTCTGAAAAACAAAACAAATGCACCTCAGACACACCGGAACCAGACCTGGTCCAGACCCAACAGGAACCAGTAAGAATCAAAAGGAACAAATTAAACCCTGAACCTCTGAAACCAGGTGGACCCAGTTTGAACCAGTTCTGGTTCAGAGGGTTGGTGTCAGTATAAATGTTCTCACCTGTTGTTCCTCAGAGCTTTCTCCAAACTGTTGCCATGGACACAGGCACTGTTTTTCCGTCGTCGTAGAAATGGCAGGCGGCTCTGAACATCAGCGGCTCTGAGGAGCGACAGGAAGTACAAACAAGTAAACAACTAGGACTGTTAAAGAAGGTCTGCCATGTTTATGAGGTCAGCCATGTTTGTTCCCTCAATGTGTCAGGGGAACAAAATGGACACCTCTAAATTCAAAAGATGTCTGCTGATGTTTTATTATCAATATTTATTATAATTATTTATTATTGTTGTTTATTATAATTATTTATTATTGTTGTTTATTTTTAACAGCTGTGAGACTCACTGCACATGCTCAGTGGCGTCCGTTTGTGTACTTACAGGTTCTTGGTCTTCTTCTTCAGGTGAAGGTTTCTGAACTCTGTATCCTGAACCAACAAAACAACAGCTGTCAGACTCTGCCTGCTTCTATTGGACTCTACTGGTCTCCTCTAGGCTGTACTGCTCTCCTCCAGGCTCTACTGTCTCATGTTCTTTGCTCCCTACTGGGATATTTTGGTCCCTAGTGGGCTCTATGAGACTCTACTGGTCTGTCCTGTTCTGTACTGATCTGTCCTGGTCTGTACCTTGGTGCCATTGAGGAGCAGCAGCATGTGGTGCAGAGACCCCCCCTCTTTCGTCAGCTGTTTCCTCAGGGTGTTGATGGAGGGGTGTCGAGGAGAAAGGTCAGGGTCAAAGGTCGCGGGGCGGATGAGTCGATGGATGGTGCTGTCGGACAGGAAGCGAGGCGATTGAGGTTCCTGCAGCAAAGAACCCTCCGAGAGCGAGCGCCGCAGAACTGAAGAACAACACATCACATGCAACAGATCAGTCTCTGAGACTAAAGACCAATCTCTGGTCTGTGTTGGTCTCAGGGTTTCAGACTGACCTTCAGGTCTGTAGATGAACTTCTCCTCAGCACCTCCTCCATCCTCCTCCTCCTCCTCGCTCTCCTCTTCCTCATTGAAGTGGGTGGAGCTGAGCAGGAGGCCCCGCACAGAGACTCCCCCCACATGTTCAGATGTCTCCGAGGCACTCTCCCCTCCCCTGCTGCCGCTCCTCCTCCTCCTCCTCACCCCTTCTCCTCCTCAGGTCCTCCTCTGTTCCTCCCCTCTCCTTCCAGACTGGACTCCTCTGGGTGGAGCAGGATGGAGGAGGCGGGGGGAGGAACTGTGATAAGGTGGTGAAAGTCCTGGAAGGAGGTGAGGAAAAGGAGGAGGAGAAGGAAGAGCTGGGGGAGTAAGGAGAGGGGGAGGGAGGTCTGATAGGGTCACACAAAGAGGAGCAAGGAGCTGAGGAGTGAAGGAGGGGAGGATCAGAGGAGGAGTAAGGAGGTGAGGAGTGAAGCAGGGGAGGATCAGAGGAGGATGGACGATAGAGGAGGTCAGACTGACGGAGAGAGAGGAGGCCAAAGTCTGAGGGGAGGTCTGAGAGCTGAGAGGAGAGGAGGAGAGGATAGGAGAAAGGTGAGAAGAGGAGAGGAGGGGAGAGGAGGAGGAGGAGAGGATAGGAGAAAGGGGAGAGGAGGAGATGAGGGGAGAGGAGGAGGAGAGGAGAAAGGAGGACGGGAGAGGAGACAAGGAGGTGTTAATAATAAGTGTTTTGTCGCCTCCTGCTGGCTGAGTTTGAAATGGCAACACAGGAAGATTTACAGCAATGAATTGTCACTTCCTGTTGATCCAGTATGTCACTTCCTGTGATCACAGGTGTCTGTGTTGTACCTGGTGGGTGTGTCCGGTCTCTGTGGCGACCAGCTGTAGCTGGATGTTGTCATGGAGACAGAGACTGACTCTGACCTTCTGCTCGACGCTGAATGCCTCGAGACTGAAGAGACAACGCCAGGAACTCTGGGAGCTCCGCAGGAAGTAGATGTGGAGCGGCTCCGAGGACACTGTGTACACACCAAGTACACACATTATGCACAAGGACACACATTATACACAAGGACACACAGTACACACATTACACACAACAAGTACACACATTATACTCAACAAGTACACACATTATTCTCAACAAGTACACACATTATTCTCAACAAGTACACACATTATACACAACAAGTACACACATTATACACAACAAGTACACACATTATACTCAACAAGTACACACAGTATCTGTGGTGGGTGTTGTTGGTGTTGGAAGGTCACATGACCTAAATGTTGAGGGGTGAACCAATCAGGACCCACACTTGTATTACCATTGCAGGAACAGGAAGTTAACAATCCAAACAGGAAGTCTGTGTGTGTGTGTGAGTGTGAGTGCGTGTGTGTGTGTGTACCTTCTCTGAGCTGCAGTGTGTTCAGGTACAGTGGACTCTGTAGGACGTTACAACGTCCGGCTTCGTCCTCTCTGGTGAAGAGCAGCAAGTCGCTGTAGATCAACACGGTCACCTGACACACACACAGTAATGATGTCACTTTGACCTCTGACCTCTAACTTCCTGATAGCGTCTCGTTTTTCTTCCGTTCTTCACTTTTTACTGAAAACATGAAACTCAAACACAGCAGTTTCCCAGAAACAGCTGAGTGTGTGTGTGTGTGTGTGTGTGTGTGTGTGTGTGTCTGTGTGAGTGAGAGAGAGAGAGAGAGTGTGTGTGTGTGAGTGGGAGAGTGTGTTAGTGTGAAACTGATCCTGGTTCAGGTCTCAGAGGTCAGCGTGTTCTTCAGGATCAGGTTCAAATGATCAATAATCAGACTGCAGAACATCAGCCAGGTTTACTGCGTGTTTGTAGTACTTCTGTGTGTTTACAGTATTTCTGAGTGTTTACAGTACTTCTGCGTGTTTACAGTACTTCTGCGTGTTTACAGCACTTCTGTGTGTTTACAGTATTTCTGCGTGTTTACAGTATTTCTGCGTGTTTACAGTATTTCTGAGTGTTTACAGCACTTCTGCGTGTTTACAGTATTTCTGAGTGTTTACAGCACTTCTGTGTGTTTACAGTATTTCTGAGTGTTTACAGTACTTCTGAGTGTTTACAGCACTTCTGTGTGTTTACAGCACTTCTGTGTGTTTACAGCACTTCTGTGTGTTTACAGCACTTCTGTGTGTTTACAGCACTTCTGAGTGTTTACAGTATTTCTGAGTGTTTACAGTACTTCTGTGTGTTTACAGTATTTCTGAGTGTTTACAGCACTTCTGTGTGTTTACAGTATTTCTGAGTGTTTACAGTACTTCTGAGTGTTTACAGTACTTCTGAGTGTTTACAGCACTTCTGTGTGTTTACAGTATTTCTGAGTGTTTACAGTACTTCTGAGTGTTTACAGCACTTCTGTGTGTTTACAGTATTTCTGAGTGTTTACAGTACTTCTGTGTGTTTACAGCACTTCTGAGTTTTTACAGTACTTCTGTGTGTTTACAGTATTTCTGAGTGTTTACAGTACTTCTGCGTGTTTACAGTATTTCTGCGTGTTTACAGTATTTCTGCGTGTTTACAGTACTTCTGTGTGTTTACAGCACTTCTGAGTGTTTACAGTACTTCTGTAGTACTGACTGTTGTGTTTGTTGGTTACTAATTTGCAGCTAGCCGTTAGCTAACATGTTAGCAGTCAGCTTGTGGTACCTTTGTGGGCAGCAGGTCGGCCTGATGGAGAACCATTTCCTCGGCCATCAGCAGGGTTCTGTCTGAACTGCACAGGTCCAAAGGCTGAAAACAGAACAACAGAACATGAACGACTGTTTGTGATCCATCAAATGGTTCTGGTCTGGTCTGGTTCTGCGTTCTCGACTGGTTCTGTGTTTTGGGTTCTGACCTGGACGAAGATGGGGAAGATCAGGGTCTTGGGCGCCAGGGTGACGTAGGTCCCGTAGGAAGAGCAGGGCAGATGTGATTGGACGATGGTGCAGTTCTGGTAGTTGCCGTAGTTACTGGGTGGGGCAGATGAAGAGGAGGCGGAGTTGGAGGGGGGTGGGGGCAGGGTGGAGGTCCGGCTGGTGAATGGTCTCTGTGATGACCCGGGTTGAGGGTCGTGGAGGTTCTCTCCTCTGCTGGGGTGAGTCTGGTACAGACGACCTGTGATCAACAGCATCAGGTTACAATCTGTCATCAGTAATCTATCATCAGTAATCTATCATCAGTAATCTGCCATTTGTCATCAGTAATCTGTGATCTATCATAAATAATCTGTCATCAGTAATCTGTCATCAGTAATTTGTAATCTATCATCAGTAATATGTCATCAGTAATCTGTAATCTATCATCAGTAATCTGTCATCTGTCATCAGTAATCTGTAATCTATCAGTAATCTGTCATCAGTAATCTGTCATTTATCATCAGTAATCTGTCATCAGTAATCTATCATGTCATCAATAATCTGTCATATGTCATCAATAATCTGTCATCAGTAATCTGTCATCAGTAATCTATCATGTCATCAGTAATCTGCCATTTATCATCAGTAATCTGTCATCAGTAATCTGTCATCAGTAATCTGTAATCTATCATCAGTAATCTGTCATCTGTCATCAATAATCTGTCATCAGTAATCTGTAATCTATCATCAGTAATCTGCCATTTGTCATCAGTAATCTGTAATCTGTCATCAGTAATCTGTAATCTATTATGAGTAATCTGCCATTTGTCATCAGTAATCTGTAATCTATCAACAGTAAACTAATCTGTCATCAGTAATCTGTAATCTATCAACAGTAAACTAATCTGTCATCAGTAATCTGTCATTTATCATCAGTAATCTGTCATCAGTAATCTGTAATCTATCATCAGTAATCTGTCATTTATCATCAGTAATCTGTCATCTGTAATCTGTCATCAGTAATCTGTCATCTGTCATCAATAATCTGTCATCAGTAATCTGTAATCTATCATCAGTAATCTGCCATTTGTCATCAGTAATCTGTAATCTGTCATCAGTAATCTGTAATCTATTATGAGTAATCTGCCATTTGTCATCAGTAATCTGTAATCTATCAACAGTAAACTAATCTGTCATCAGTAATCTGTAATCTATCAACAGTAAACTAATCTGTCATCAGTAATCTGTCATTTATCATCAGTAATCTGTCATCTGTCATCAGTAATCTGTCATCTGTATCAGTATCAATACTCGCGTGGACGTCGTACCGATGGTTGCGTTCCTGTCGTGATAAACCGGCTGCAGCAGCTGAAACACAAACAGAACCCGATGGATAACGTTATAAACAGCTCTTTACAGAACCACACACTGATGATCCGAGGTTCTACACCAGCTTCAGGGTTCTTAGTTCTGTTCTGGACAAAGACAGGAACAATGGTTCTGGTTCAGGTGAAAAGTTCTATCAGTCATCGTCGAGGTCAGCTGAAAGGTTCTGCACCATGTTCAAGATAAGGTGAAAGGTTCTAAATTCTGGTTCTGAGTCAGGACTCATTAGTTAATATTAATGTTCTATGTCAAATCAAATCAAATCAAATCAAATGTAAGTGTAAAGGTTCTGAGACGGGGTCCAGTTCTAGTGGAAGGTTCTAGGTTTGGTTCTAAGACAGAGTTCTGTTCTGGGGTGTTGGGTTCTAACAGAGGTCATGGTGGTTCTGGTTCAGGTAAAAGGACAGGTGGGGTTCTGTTGGATCCAGCCTGTAGGTCCTGCATCCTCAGACTCACCTGTCCTCCTTGATTGACAGGTGACAGGATGATGTAGTTGTCTCCATGTGATGATGTCACACGGGTTCCCTTCAGTGTTGCGGTACACGGCGAATACTCCGTCACTTCCTGTTCCTCCTCCTCGTCCCGGTTCTCCTTCCTGTCCCTCCACAAAGAACCCAGAGCCCCAAACTGGACCGGACCCCAGAACCCTGAGTCCGTCTGCGGCCATGTTTACTGTGGGCGGGTGGGGGCAGCAACTTCCTGCCTGTTGTCTAGGAGACGGAGAGGAGGGAGGAGCCACAGCAACATTAGCTTAGCATAAACACTGTTAGCTTAAGTGGAAAGACAGGTGGACAAACAGGCAGACAGACAGGTATCAGGTAGACAGACGGGTATCAGGAGGACAGACAGGTAGACAGACAGGTATCAGGAGGACAGACAGGTACTCACCATGTTGTGTGTCGGTGGGCGGAGCAAAGTTTCACAGCCTGACCTGAACTCGGGTAAACCTCTCCAGACCACCAAGACGATGTGAGACGGGCAACTCCTGAACAGACAGACAGGTAGAGAGATAGACAGGTAGAGAGTAAACCTGAGCTCACCTGTCTCCAGCACAAACAGACCAATCAGCGGCGTCCAAACGTTAAACGTTGATCAAACGTTACCTGATGGCGTGGGCAAGGTCTGCACACTTCCAGGTCTCCACTGGAAGTCCATTCAGCTGCAGAACCGAGTCGCCCTGACGGAGACCAGACTGATGAGCTGGACCACCTACAGACACAGATGACCAATCAAAGGAGAGCGAGGGCATGATGTCACTGATGACCACACAGGTGAGATAGGCGGAGTTATGGACTAACTGATCATGTGACTACTTCCTGTCTGAGTTTTCAGGGGTGTCTCACCTGAGTCGACGGCCTGGACTCGGACCGGACAGTCGGAGCAGATCGTGAACCCGAAACCGTCTTTACCCCGAACGACGTTCACCTGAGGACAGACAGGAACACGACGTTACAACACCTGTCTGTCTATAATTGTCTGTGTCTGTGTGTGTCTGTAACTGTCTGTGTCTGTGTGTGTCTGTAACTGTCTGTCTGTGTGTAACTGTCTGTCTGTCTGTGTATGTAACTGTCTGTCTGTCTGTCTGTGTATGTAACTGTCTGTCTGTGTGTAACTGTCTGTCTGTGTGTGTCTGTAACTGTCTGTGTGTAACTGTCTGTCTGTAACTGTCTGTGTGTAACTGTCTGTGTGTAACTGTCTGTGTGTAACTGTCTGTGTGTAACTGTCTGTCTGTCTGTCTGTGTCTGTAACTGTCTGTCTGTCTGTGACTGTCTGTCTGTAACTGGCTGTCTGTCTGTCTGTCTGTGTGTGTCTGTAACTGTCTGTCTGTAACTGGCTGTCTGTCTGTCTGTCTGTGTGTGTCTGTAACTGTCTGTCTGCAACTGTCTGTCAGCCTGAAGGCGGTCTGTGTTGACTCAGTCTGGATGTATGTGCCAGCTCGGGTCTGTCTGGGTCCTGGTCTCTGGTCTCTGAGCGGTTGCCATGACTCCTGTAAACGGCGCCGAGCGGAGGAAAGGTCGGCCCATCTCCTTACAAAGGAAGGTAAATGTCCCTGAGTTCAGACTGACAGGCTCATATTAAAACACTCCAGGATCAGGTCTGTACTGTTTGTTTCTCTGAAGGCCCGGCCCGGTTCACACGTCCACACACTCAGCTGACATTTATTCCAAAGTGATGGATGCTGGGACATCATCAGGGATGGCCAGGTCCAGACCAGGACCAAGACCAGGATTAGGAGGGTTCTTTAACACTTAAGCTCGTCACCAGCAGGAAACAAACACCCTGACCATTCAGGAGGAAGCTGAAGAGTTAACCTGCACACACACACACACACACACACACGGATACACGGACACACACACACACACACACACACACACACAGGGCCGGTTTTTGCTATGGGCAATGTGGGCGACCGCCCAGGGCGCAATCTATGTGAGGGCACAAGAAGAGCGCCCTGAGAAAAAAAAAAAAAAAAACTCGCCAGTTTTCTCGCCGGGGGGGGCGATAGACTGATCCCAGGCCACACAACACAAACTAGAATTAACATAGACCCATATACCTACATGTAATTAATTGGGTTATGTGAAAAATGAAAAAAAAAAAAATCTGTTCAGTCATGACCTCACGTGACTCCGGTTGATTGACGGGCGAACCGACGGTGTTGGCAAAGGTATAGTGGTTAATGATGTGTCTTCATCTTCATCATGGACCAAAGTAAAAGACCAAAGAAGCCATCAGGTGCCCAGTTCAGAGAAAGAAGAACAGAAGAAGAGGAGAAACGGGCCAAAGATAAAGGTATGCAGATTTCTGTGAGTGACAGCAGGCTATAGGCTATTTATTAGCCTCGTGCTAATATGTTGCTATTAGCCACAGAAGATGACTGTATTTGGTCGTATTTATTTTTGCTGAACGAGCAACTATTAGAATTGAGGCATCATGTCATGCAACTAATTCCACCCATAGGCAGCCTAGTCTGGTTTGTGTTTGCAACACAACAAGTGCAAATTCACACAGACGTCCTGACTGTGGATGTTTTATTACTGTACTGTATGCTAACTTTAATAACTTCTAATATACATCGACATGGCATTTTGTAAGCTACATGTGATATAGCTTTTTAAATCATTTGTAGTATGTTATGCTTAGTTTATAGGACGTTAACAAATGTTATTAAAATGTGCATTATGCTCATTTTAATTGGGTAACTGATGCATGTGTGATGTGAGTGTGATCTAACTTACACATTGTATCTTAATTGTAAATTCAGGGGCACTTCTGAAATATTTTGGAGCTGGAGCACCCACTGGCCAAAGTGAGGAGTCAGGTGCTTCCACAGCAGCCACAGACATGGTCGTGGAGGATGATTTTTTTGTAGTTATTTATTTTATTTTATTTTTTTTAGCTTTCTTCAGGGTTTTTCAAACATGGTGGATCCTGTGATGAAGGATTTGTGTAATTTACATTGGTGTTTATATACTGTATTTCATTTATTTATCTTGTGTTTTGTGTGTTCTTGTTACCTTTTATATATAATAAAGTAATACAAATCTAAAACATTGTTGTGTCGGTGCAGGGGTTGGGGTAGGTTGTTGTTCGGGGGTTAGTTCGCCCAGGGCGTAAATGTAGCCAGGACTGCTTCTGCACGCACGCACGCACACACACACACACACACACACACACACACACACACACACACACACACACACACAGGAAAAGAGAGAGACTGGAGGAAATCACAAACAGCCGTCAGTGACATCACACTCTGCAGCCAATCAGAGGAGAGAATTGTTTCCTGCTGTTTGTTTTCTGAATGAAATTTAGTCTGAACAAAAACAAAGACTGAGACTGTGACCAGACTGAGACTAAGACCAGACTTAGACTAAGACCAGACTGTGACCAGACTGAGACCAGACTGAGACTGTGATTAGACTGAGACTGTGACCAAGACTGTGACCAGACTGTGACTAAGACCAGACTGAGACTGTGACCAGATTGAGACTAAGACCAGACTGAGACTGAGACCAGACTGAGATTGAGACCAGACTGAGACTGAGACTGGATCTTGATGAGAGAAACAAAGACCTGGTTCTGGTTCTGAGTCCATTTGGACCCTGACAGACCTTTAATCAGTAAACAGACTCAGACCTGTGGCAGGTTCTGTTCGATGCAGACTCGACACAGACGGTGGATGGTGTGCATGGCGCCGGGTCCTGGTGTTGGTTTAAATCTTGACACGGGTCCATGCGATCCTCCAACAGAGGAGAACCACCTCTAGTCCAGGTCCAAATCTGATCCAGGTCCAGGAGGCAGATCTGCTACAAGTCCAGATTTAAAAAGACAGATCCAGGTCCGGTCCAGAAGAACAGGTCTGACCCGAGAACCAGATGTGATTCAGGTGTGGGCTTCAGGTCCAATCCACATCTACCTCAGTACCAAGTCCAAGCCTTCAGAAGCAAAACTAAATGTAAACCTGATTTAGAGACAGAACCAAGTCTGATCTGATCCAGATTCAGACTTCACAGAACCAGAATCTGGACTGATCCAAACCCAGACTTCAGAGCAACCGATCAGAACCAGGTCTAACTCAGGTCCAGCTGGTCCATGTGAACCAGAGTGTGAGAGGTTCAGGACTGTTCTGGATCTGGAGTGTGTGTGTGGGAACTGATGGACATAAGAATAGCAGGAAACACACACACACACACAGAAACACACGAAAACAGGGCATGTATCCCGTCGATAAGACACACACTTCCTGAACACACACACACACACACACACACACACACACACACACACACACACACACACACACACACAGTGTGGACCCCATTCAGGATCCTGGTCCTGGTCTATCCTGCTGAAAAACAAATGATGGGATGTCTCTGCAGGTCGCCGTGTTGGTTACGTGTGAATGAATCAATATTCCATGAGTGTGTGTGTTAACGTCATTAACACACACTCTCATGTAACTAAAACAAACACACATCATCATATTTTCATATTTTGGTCTGGCTTGCTCTCAGAATAAAAATGTTGTTGCTTGTTGTCAGCGCAGTAATGAAATCCAGTTTACTTCTCAGGAAGAAGTCTGAGCCTGAAAACAACCTGCAACAGACCAGCTGTCGTCCAGACAAACATTAAAGTTTCTGTGGATCTGAATAAATACCACAAACACACATTCAGACTTATACATATCAGATATCGGCTGTATATAAGCTGATTGTGTTCTATTTGCACAGCTGATGGAGGATGTGATCATTTCTAACAAGTCCACAGTTATTAAGATCGACATCATCATTTCTAAAATGAACATGTTTTTATGTCATAAAATATTTAGCTTCAGTCCACATTAGTCGACCTTTAGTCTTTAAAAACATGTACTCTGCAGTCACAAAACTGTTTGATCTCAGTGTGTTACCTGTGTTACCTCAGCAGTGTAATGAGGTACACACCTGTGTTAACGAGATGAACCGGTAACCCACCAAAATAAAATCAGATATCAGCGTAATGACGACAAGTTCAATTTTCTACAACACAAAGACCAGGACTTGAACATGAACCAGGACCAGAACCAGGTTCTACGTTCAGGTTTATGTTCAGGTTCTATGTTCAGGTTCATGTTCTACATTCAGGTTCATGTTCGGGTTCTACATTCAGGTTTTACGTTCAGGTTCAGGTTCTACGTTCAGGTCCATGTTCAGGTTCTACGTTCGGGTTCAGGTGTATAATCAGGTTCTACGTTCGGGTTCGTTGTTTATTTTCAGGCTAAGGTTGAGTATAGCAGATCAAACATGTATGGTCTGTGTGTCATGTATGAAGCAGCAGCTTCACTCTATAATTCATCACATGTGAATCTTTGATGAGTCCTTACAGAAAAACACACACAGGTCAGCTCTCGTCTGATTGGACGTGATGTTAGTGTTAGCATGTTGCCACGTTAGCTCGCTAGAAACTGGAGCTATGTTAGCATTAACATGATTCAGAACATGTTGAGGACTTTCTATGGCTCAGTGCAGGTTCTGAACTGTTGGACTCTCCCTCATCATGAGGTACTGGAAGGTCCAGAGGTCTTTCTTCAAGTCTCTCAAGTCAGGTCCAATGTGAGAACAAAGACAGTCTCAGTTCAAACAAGTCTCAGAACAAGTCCTACATCAAGACCAGGTAATCATAAGACAGGACAAGGAAGTCCAGGATCACGTTTCCAGGTATGGCTCCTAGTCTGACATGTCCCAGTAAGTCTAAATTAAGCCCAAAGTTCCAGGTCCAGACCAGGTCCAACCTTGTCTACTCAACAACACTGATGATGTAAATGTTTGAGTTTGTGTCATGTGACTCACTGTCAGTCGCTGGATGCTGTCCCGTGTTGCCTGGTGTTGGTTGGTGTTGGTGTGCAGTGTGGAGATGTAGCCGCTGTAGTTGCTGTTGGCAGGGTCGAGGTTCTGAGGTCGACTTGAGGTCAGGCTGTAGTTTGTCAGGTCTTTGAGTCCAGTGGTGGCGTTGGTGTTGGACAGGTTGGTGGTGGTGACGCGGGTCGGGTCGGTATCTGGGGCGGAGTCTGGAGTCCTCCTGAGGTCTGCTGCAAGAAGATAACCAGCATCATCATCATCATTACCTGCAGTGTCATCCCACGACCACGCAGTGTTCTTCCAGAACATCCTTGATGTTCTCAGATCGGATCAGGACCGGGACAGACCAGCTCAGACCAGGACAGACTGGATCAGGACCGGGACAGACCAGATCAGGACCGGGACAGACCGGATCAGTCAGACAGTCTAACCCTGCATGAGGGGGTTCAGACTGCCTGACTCTGCTGGACTCTAACAAACCAGTGAAACTGATCAAATCAAACAACCGTAAACCTGCAGCACCAGAACGACTGATCCGACTCGTCCAGCTGCTGCAAGCCAAAGAAGAAGTGTTTGTTCTTCTTCTGTCCTCTCGTCTCTGGTCGGTCGAACAAGAGTCAGATCACAGTGTGATGTCAGAGAGAGAGAGAGAGAGAGAGAGAGAGAGAGAGAGAGAGAGAGAGAGAGAGAGATAAAATGAATGGAGAAAGAGAGAGGAGGTGTTTACACTGAGATAGATGGAGTCAAGAGAGGGAGAGAGAGGGGAGGGGAGAGAGGGTGGGGGTGGTAGAGCGACATAGGGGCAGAGGTATTGTGAGGGTCACATGGTTACCGAGCAGCTTCTCATTACTATGGTAACCGTGTGGACCCCTGGGGCGAAGAAAGAGAGAGAGAGAGAGAGAGAGAGAGAGAGAGAGAGAGAGAGAGAGAGAGAGAGAGAGAGAGAGAGAATCTATATCTACTGCTGCTCGCCGCCCATCACACTATTAATAAACATATAGATTTACATTAGAGAGAGAGTGTGTGTCCTCAGGGCATCTGTCAGAGTTAATCAAGCTAACATGTTAGCATGTGTGTGCTATAGCCTAACTACATGCTAAAATAGCTAACCGCTAACTGAATCTGCCGTTAGCATGCTAACAGAACCGGGCTCAGCAGCCGGACCGGACCGGACCGGGCACAGCCTCTGAGACCAACAGGGAATAACGTTACAGTACCAAGGTGATTTACAGACTTTATGATGGAAACATTCATCAGTAGTGAACTCAACACAATAACATGAGAATACGAGAACATTAGAACCCACCCTCTATTCTCCTCATTGGTTTGTTCCTCTGTGATGTCACTCTCAGGTGCTTGCGATGCCCAAACCCCTCCCCCAGCAGGTAGAACCAACCAGTGACAAGCTGCCAACACAGAGGGGCGGGCCAGCTGCTTATTAACATGTTTGTTCACTCAGAAAACATTTAAAAAACATTTTAGAAATATTCAAACTTCAGACAATGAACAGAACATGTGTTTATAGTTAAAGTCTAACAAAGTCAGAGGAGGACAACATGGCGACAGTACAAAGACTCCTCCATCGTATTAACTATCAAAATGTTTGTGAGGCTCCTCAACCTGTTACCTGAGACCACCAGGTACGTCTGTCACTGTTTAATGTTCTTTAAAAATGTTTCAGTGTTCTTTAATGTTCTTAAACGTTCCTTTAATGTTCGTTAAACATCTTTCAGTGTTCTTTAATGTTCTAATGTTTTTTATTGTTCCTTTAATGTCCTTTAACGTTCTTTAACGTTCCTTTAAACATCTTTCAATGTTCTTTAACGTTCCTTTAAACATCTTTCAATGTTCTTTAATGTTCCTTTAACATTCCTTTAATGTTTCTTTAACGTTCTTAAACGTTCCTTAATGATCTTTAATGTTCCTTTAACATTCTTTAACGTTCCTTTAAACATCTTTCAATGTTCTTTAACGTTCCTTTAAACATCTTTCAATGTTCTTTAATGTTCCTTTAAACATCTTCCAATGTTCTTTAATGTTCCTTTAACATTCCATTAATGTTTCTTTAACGTTCTTAAACGTTCCTTTAACGTTCCTTAATGATCTTTTAATGTTCCTTTAACGTTCTTTAACATTCCTTTAAACATCTTCCAATGTTCTTTAATGTTCCTTTAACATTCCTTTAATGTTTCTTTAATGTTCTTAAACATTCCTTTAACGTTCCTTAAACGTTCCTTAATGATCCTTTAATGCTCCTTTAACATTCTTTAACGTTCCTTTAAACATCTTTCAATGTTCTTTAATGTTCCTTTAACATTCCTTTAACATTTCTTTAACGTTCTTTAATGTTCCTTTAACGTTCTTTAATGTTCTTTAACATACCTTTAACATTCTTTAAACACCTTGCAATGTTCCTTCAACATTCTTTAGTGTTCCTTTAACGTTCTTTAATGATCTTTTAATGTTCCTTTAATGTTTCTTTAACATTCTTTAATGTTCTTTAATGTTCCTTTAGCGTTCTTTAATGATCTTTTAATGTTCCTTTAATGTTCTTTAACGTTCTTTAACGTTCCTTTAATATTCTTTAAACACCTTTCAATGTTCCTTTGACGTTCTTTAATGTTCCTTTAGCGTTCTTTAATGATCTTTTAATGTTCCTTTAACGTTCTTTAACGTTCTTTAATGTTCTTTAACGTTCCTTTAATATTCTTTAAACACCTTTCAATGTTCCTTTGACATTCTTTAATGTTCCTTTAATGTTCTTTTAACGTTAATCGTTTGTTAATTAAACACGAGTAAATATTTAAACTGACGTCATGAACATAAACATTTTCTTTCCATGTTAGGACCTCCCTCCAACCAATCAGGAAGAAGGATTCTCTGCCTTCTGATTGGTCTAAACTCACCTTAGAGGATGACACGAGACAACCAATCCCAAAGCTCATACAGCCGATCAGCTGACTGCACCTGATGAGACAAACAGAACTATGACCATGGAAAAACCACAGAGCAGGTACATGTGAAGCCCTGCCCCCTCCTGTTCCTCAGGTGTTCTCTATCAATGAACTACAACTCCCAGAAGCCAACTGTAAATACAGACAGGACAGAGAGGGTGTAGCTACAGCTCTGATGTCATCACTTACCTGCTGAACACAGAAATTATCAACCTGTTCAGGACGAGGTCATCACTGACACACCTGAAACACACAGAAAGGTTAATGATGTTAGACTAGTGTCTCTGATTGGTTGTTGGTCTGTGTGGACTTGGTTGTTGTTGGTCTCACAGGATGAAGCTGTGGTCGTATTCGGGGTTCTTGTTGTTCAGAATGGTCTGACTCTCACTGACAAGGTCAGAGGTCACCGCCAGCTACACACACACACACACACACACACGCACGTGGGTGAATCGACCAGTCAAAAGCCTGCTGAGCTTATGACATCATCACAGTGTCTCTTTACCTTCACATAGGAGTCACATGACCTCTGAGATTTTCCCATCAGCCTTCTGGCCTCGTGGACTGCAGAGAGAAAACAACAGTTTGATTCAAAGATCCTTAAAAACACTCAGTGACCAGCTGACAGCCTGTTTGTGGACGTTGTGCTTCGATTGGCTGCTTCACTTACTGTGAATGATGAGTTGCCCCGCCTCCGGTGTGATTGACAGCCTCAGCCGACCTATCAGGAGAGAGAGATGTTAACGATCTCAAGGTCACATGACTGGTCACATGGTCACATGATCAATGATCAGCGATCAATAATCAATGACCTCACCTCGCCCTCTGAACACTGATGGGTGGATCTTGGTCCTCCTCCTGGTCTCAGGTCTCCCCTCAGACCCAGTTCTGGTCCTGGTCCTGGTCCTGGGTGCCTCCTCCTCCTGTCTGAAGGACTCTGGATCCTGGACTCTGTCAGACCTCCTCCTGCTGGTCCTGATCTCTGAGACCAAACCAGCAGGCCTCAGTGTACCTGAAATGGATCTGGACCAGACCTGGGACGTGGACCTGACATGGGACATGGACCTGACCTCAGATGTAGATGTGGACCTGACCTCAGACGTGGACCTGACCTGGGACCTGGTCTTGGTGGATCCTAGATCACTCTTGTCTATGAGGATCAAACCCTGAGCCAGCTCTGTCATCTGTCTGATCAGGGCCACCCTGACCTCAGGTCTGCAGGACTGGACCTCAGCTCCACACCTAAACCCTGGTCTGGTCTTGGTTCTGGATCCAGACTGTGAGGACCTGCAGAGACAGGATGTGAGGTCAGATATTGATCTGTGATCAGCTGATCAATGATCAAACACGTCTTACCATCTTTGTTCTGGTCTCCAGGTCCTCCTGATCCTCTGTGGACCTGCTGGGTCCTGGTTCTCCTCTGACCCTCCGGTCCTCCTCTGTGGTCCTGCTGGGTCCTGGTTCTTCTCTGACCCTCCAGTTCTCCTCTGTGGACCTGCTGGGTCCCGGTTCTCCTCTGACCCTCCGGTCCTCATCCTCTTTGTCTTCAGCTGGGCCTCCTGGTGCAGCTGGATGGCAGCTCCACCACAGGGCCTATGAGAAGTGTAATGAGTCATGTGACCAGCAGTTAATATAATATTAACGTTAATCTAAAATTGTGTTTTAATTAAACATTTGATCAGATCATCTGTGATGTTTTTAATTTAATTTGAAGTTCACATCTTTTCACATCATCACAGGCCGACCGACAGGTCTGGACTTCAGTTTGAGGATCTTTTATCTGAAAGTGAAGCTGCAGCTCTTTACACTGATTGAAACTAATGAGGAGGATTAACGGATTAACACACACACACACACACACACACACACACACACACACACACACACACACACACACACACACGACATGACAATTCTACACCTTAAAGAATCGTCAAGCACTTAGCGCTTCTTATCGCACTGTACCTTGATTGTTCCCTTCTCTGTAAGTCGCTTTGGATAAAAGCGTCTGCTAAATGACTAAATGTAAAATACACACACAGTAAAGATTAAATGGTTCTGGTTCTTTGGAGAAAAACAAACAAACAGTTTAAATAAAATAAAAACTGAACTTGTTGATTGAGTTTAAATTTCTCAGTTTGATCAGAAACATGAAAAGATGTTTAAATATGTTTATATTTATATTAAAGTTCAGACTCACCTCTTTCTGCTGCACACACACGCCTCCATCAGAACTCCATGAATGAATAATGAATCAGCTGATTAACAAGTTATTAATGAGTGTCGTGTAACAAGCTCCTCGTCTTTCTTCTTGTGTCTTTTCAAACTTTGTTTCTTCAGTTTTTCCTCAGAAGAAAAAATTCAAACCTGAAGCAGATTTTCAAGTTAATATGACAAACACAACTTCTTCCTGTGTTCACCTTCAAAATAAGAGCTTCTTTATAAAATAAAAGAAATGATGTGGAAGTGTGCATGGCTTCCTCCCACAGTGAGGCAGGAGGTGTCCGTGGTGGACCCTGCCTCTCACCCTCAGTCAGCTGGGATTGGCTCCAGCCCACCATGACCGTGACAAGGAGAACACGTGACAGTCAACCGGCGCTGGGCAGGTCACAGGTCAGTGATGCCATTGACCAATCAGAACAAAGGCTGTGACATCACGTGACACGTCTGACACGAAGTCTGATCAAATTTTTAAAAAAAAATCTCTTCCTGTTCCCAGATTCAAAAGCCAGGCTTTTACTTTGAAGAATATACACTCTGTTTCCTGTGCCATTTGATGTCACTTTGACTTCCTGTTTGAGGAGGTCCACATGTGTTTGTCATTAACGGGACCAACCAACCAGAGCAGACCTGAATACTCTTTATGAACACAATATACACACATATGAAGTACATATAGTACATGAAGTACATGTAGTACATGAAGTAATTAGATTAGACATACTTTATTCATCCCACCATGGGGAAATTTACTTGTTACAGCAGCAGAGGAAAGTGTGGCATACACTACAGAATTAGAAAAAAGCTGAAAAGACAAAAAAACACAACAAACAGACATATCTATAACCTACACAATAAACACGAAAAACAATCAACCTTCAAACAGACAAGTACTGAGGATAAAAGTGGCATGATATATAAAAAGAGTATTGTAATGTAAAGTGACCATAGTGTAAGAAAAATTGCAAGTAATGAAACTCATCATGTGACCTTTAAAATGATCAGACTGTTTTCAAGTCAACACCTACACACACCTACACACACCTACACACAAAACAACATAAAGTTAATCTATTTATGTCTTATTTGTGTTTGTCACACAGAAAGGCAGGCAGGCAGACAGGCAGACAGACAGACAGACAGGCAGGCAGACAGACAGACAGGCAGACAGACAAGCAGGCAGACAGGCAGACAGACAGACAGGCAGGCAGACAGACAGACAGACAGACAGACAGGCAGACAGGCAGGCAGGCAGGCAGACAGACAGACAGACAGGCAGACAGGCAGGCAGGCAGGCAGGCAGACAGACAGGCAGGCAGACAGACAGACAGACAGACAGGCAGGTAGGCAGGCAGGCAGACAGACAGACAGACAGACAGACAGGCAGGCAGACAGACAGACAGACAGACAGATAGGCAGGCAGGCAGGCAGACAGACAGACAGGCAGGAGGACAGACAGACAGACCGACAGACAGACAGACAGACAGACAGGCAGACAGACAGACAGACATCATCAGAAGGAGGCGTGGCCTCAGTCTGTGTCTCTTGCCCGCCTCGCAGCAGATGGTCTCTCTCTCTCTCTCTCTGAGGATCTTTCTCCAAGACGACGACGCTGCAGTGACCTCATCATGACTCTTTAAAGTTTTTATGTTTGATCATCGACGAGACGACGACAGGTAACTTTAATTATTCATTATATGTAATCTGTTAATTCTTAATCATCTGTGATGAGTGTAGATACGTTACTTAGGGAAACTCAGGGTTTAACATTCATAGAACATTGATAGAACACTGATAGAACATTGATAGAACATAGATAGAACACTGGCAGAACATTGATAGAACATAGATAGAACACTGACAGAACATAGACAGAACATTGATAGCCTAACCCTAACCCATACATAGAACACTGATGGAACATTGATAGAACATAGACAGAACATTGATACAAAACATACAGAACATTTAGTGTGTTTGATATAAAAAATATAAACTTTGTTTGAAACATGATGAAGTTTAAATACAGATACAGAACAGGTCCAAACAGGTCCAGAACACCTGCTGATTCTGGTTCAGTGAATGTGGTTCACATGGACCTTCAGAGACCTGATCCTCCTGCTGGTCTCAGATCAGTTTGTTCTGATGTTTGGACTCTGAACCTGTGGAGCGGGTCAGAGGTCAGAAACTGTGATTAAAGGTCAGTAAATATGAACTTCACCATGAGTGAACTGTGGGTGGATCCATCAAACTAAAGTGAGTCTGACAGGAACAGACGCTGAAAATCTGAGAACCAGCTGCTCAGACTGAGGTCTGTATAAATGGGTCACAGGTTCACGTTCAGGTTCTATATCAGTCCATCAACATAGTTCTGTTAATGAAACACTCAGGAGGAGCCTGCAGGTCTGCAGGGATATTCCAGAAGTCATTTAGATCACTGAGGAGGCATCGAAGACCACCATGAGGTTTTAGGGTTCCTGGGGAGATTCAAAGGGTCACTGAAAGGGTTTTAGGTCGTAGAGGAGTCCCGATCCAGGAGAGACTGTGTACTGTGGAGGTTCTAGAGGTCCAAGATCTTTGAGGAGGTCCTTTCGGAGGGTTTTTTAAGGTTCTGAAGAAAGGTCTAGAGGTCATTAAGAAGGTTCCTGACATCCCTCAGATGGTTCTAGAAGAAGGCATAGAGGCCTAAGGTTCTTGGTTTAAAGGTTCCTGAGGAGGTTCTGGAGATCCTTGTTTAGATGATGGAATTCATCTGTCCTCAAGGGGTCATTAAGGAGTTTCTATGGCTCTACAAAAATATTCTAGAGGTGCACCTCACTGAGGAGGTTCTACAAGTCTTCAAGAAAGTTCTGGATGTCTACATGTAGGTTCTAGAGATGTACATGATGGTTCAACAAGTAACTGAAAGGGTTCTAAAGGTCACTGATAAGGTTCTTGAGATTTACATTAAAGTTCTAGTTGTTGATAATAAGGTTCTAGATGTCTATATTAAGGTTCAGGGTGTCTATAATAAGGTTCTAGAGGTCACTGATGACGTTCTCAAGGTTTATAATGAAGTTTTGAAGGCAATTAGGGGTGTATTAGATCACAGAAGAGGTTCTATGGTTCTACAGGACTATGGTTCTAGAGGTCCTAGAGGTGCCTTCATGAACGTTCTAAAGGTGCTTGAGTAAGCTTCAGAGCACCTTGAGAAGGTTTTAGGTGTCACCTGGTTCAGGTGTGTTTGTGTTTCAGGATGATGATGAACAACAGGTGGACCATCATGAACAACAGCAGCTCAGAGCTTGACAGCAAACGGCCAAACAAACACAAGGTACGCGTTGTGTTAGCTGTTAGCATATTAGCATGTTACTATGCCCAATCTGAGCTCAGGAGACTCCATCAACCCCGACAACATCGTCCTCTGAGACCACACACTGTGAACACCACAGACAGTCACAGACAGTCACAGTCACAGACACAGTCAGTCACAGACAGTCACAGACCCTCTGTCAGTGTGTGGGCGTTAATCTGGAGTTAATCTCTCAGATCAAAATCTCGTTAATCTGCAGCAGCTGTTGCCTCACTGAAGAGCTGCAGATTAAAGGGACATGCAGAGACTCTCTGATACAGTAGGTAATCACTAATTAGCTGCTGCTAACTGTGTGTGTGTGTGTGTGTGTGTGTGTGTTCAGAGATGCTGCATCTTCCTGTTTTGGTCTCTCATCGTATTGGTCGTCATAGCAGCTGTTGTCTCTGCAACAGTCACCATCCTGTACCTGAACCAGATTCCTCTGCCCTTCATCAACAGGTAAACACACCTGTCTGTCTACCTGTTCCACTTACCTGTCTGTCTGTCTAACCTGCCTGTCACTGTTGTCATAGTAACAGGAGTGGAGTCTCCTCCTCCTCCTCACCTGTGATCTCAACCATTCCCAAAGAGTCTGGTGCTCTGGTGTCGGTCTCCCGTGTTGCAGACGGAGGGCCAATCAGCATCTTCCTGGACCCGAACTGTCCGGACTACAGCGACAACTTCCTGCGCTGGGAGGCGCTGCAGAGCTCGCTGCTGCAGGCGCTGTCCAATCACAACACAGATGACTGGCAGGACACAGGATTGGTCCAGAAGCTGGCAGAGGAAGTGAAGGTGTTATCAGACCACGCCCACAACCTGAGGAAGGAAGCTGATTTGCTGAAAAGAGGTCAAGGTGTTCTGGACCAAAGACTGGAGGGACTGCAGATAGACCAGAACCATGTCCTACAGGTGAGACAGTTTCCGTGTCCTACAGGTGAGACAGTGTCAGTGTCATACAGGTGAGACAGATTCAGTGCCCTACAGGTGAGACAGATTCAGTGTCCTACAGGTGAGACAGTGTCAGTGTCATACAGGTGAGACAGATTCAGTGTCCTACAGGTGAGACAGGTTTAGTGTCTTACAGGTGAGATTGGTTCAGTGTCCTACAGGTGAGACAGGTTTAGGGTCCTACAGGTGAGACAGTGTCAGTGTCCTACAGGTGAGACAGGTTCAAGGTCCTACAGGTGAGACAGGTTCAGTGTCCTACAGGTGAGATTGGTTCAGTGTCCTACAGGTGAGAAAGGTTCATCATCCTCTCTGTCTGTCTTACCTGTCCAGGTGTTATCTGACAGTGACTCAGGTGTGTTGAAGTTGGCTGAAGGTTTCAGTGATTTGCTGCTGAACCTGCAGAGGGTGACAGAGAGTCTGAAGAAACACAACAGAGACCTGCACAGACAAAATGAGGACACAGGTACACAGGTACACAGGTACACAAGTACCCAACAACAACACAGGTACATAACGAGGACACAGGTACACAGGTACACAAGTACACAACAACGACACAGGTACATAACAAGGAAATAGGTACACAATTACACATAACGAGTACACAGGTACACAATGAGGATTTTGTCACTGTTAACACCGTGTCACCTGACGGTCTCTGTCTCTCGCCTCAGCTGACAGACCCAGAGATTGTAGTGATGTCATGGCATCTGGCCGTACTCAGGATGGTGTTTACTCTGTGTTTCCAACTCACGACCCCGTCGGCTTCATGGTTTACTGTGACATGACGACTGATGGAGGAGGCTGGACGGTGTGTAACACACACACACCTTTGTTATCTGTCTGTGTACAGTTTGTTTTGAACATAAATAATTTAATGAAACATATATTTAAATGGTGTGCACCTGTCTCTAATACCTGTCCGTGCAGGTGATCCAGAGGAGGGAGGATGGCTCGGTGAACTTCTTCCGAGGCTGGGAAGCGTACAGAGACGGTTTTGGAAAAACTACAGGAGAACACTGGCTAGGTATGATTTATAGATCCTTACACTCCAATCAGGTGAGATAAACAGTTTGACCTGAAGGTGGTGCTAAAGGAAACCTCATGAAGATGTAAAGGAGACCTGGAGGTCCTTGAGGAGGTTCCAGTCTTGAGGTCCTTACCTGAAGGAACACAAGCTCAGGTCTTGTCCAGTTTGAGCTTCAGGTGGTGTCACCTGAGAATATTCAGGTGTCATCATAGCAGAGGTATCCAAAGGAAGGCATCCAGGAAGATCCTGATCAGATCCTGAACCACATTAGCTGGCTCCTTTGGACCTGAAGGATCAGCAGCTCTACTCTGAGCTCTCTCCAGAGAGGTTCATGTAGTGGTGATTCATGGGTAACACCGAGACCCGTGGTGACCTGTACCCACGGGGCTCGGTCAGGCTCAGTCAAAAGAGACAACATGGAGCCACCTCCCTGTCAAACCTTCTGTCTGTCTGTCTGTTTGTCTGTCTCTCAGGTCTCCAGAGGATCTACTCCCTCACCAGGTCAGGTGGTTATGAGTTACGGATCGACATGGCTGACTTTGAAAACGCCACAGCATTTGCTCATTACGCTGATTTCTCTGTTGGTCGAGACTCGGTGAACCCAGAAGAAGACGGGTATCCACTGACCGTGGACCAGTACTCTGGGACTGCAGGTACAAATACTGGTACTGCTACAGTACTAATGCATTACCACACAGCACTATACAGTACTAACAGGTGTTCACCTGTCCTTCAGGTGACTCCCTCCTTAAGCATTCTGGGATGCAGTTCACCACTAAAGACCGGGACCTGGACCAGTCAGAGAACAACTGTGCAGCGTACTACCAGGGCGCGTGGTGGTACCGTAACTGCCACACCTCCAACCTGAATGGACAGTACCTGAGTGGAGGCCACGCCTCCTACGCTGACGGTGTTGAGTGGTCCAGTTGGACAGGCTGGCAGTACTCACTCAGGTTCACTGAGATGAAGATACGACCTAAGACTAAGCCGCCTAACCTGGACTCCTGATCAGCTGATCCTGAACCTGACTGACCTGTGTACTGTGATGACATCACAGTTGATTAAAGACTCAACTGTTAAAAGATAAAAGTATGAATCCTTCAGAGGTCTGTGATGTAAATCATAAATCATATTTTTAGGCTTGAACTACATTTGAAATGTTCTTAAAATAAATGAGACTATAAGTAGCTGTCATATCTCAGCATGACGTCATATAAAACATGATATGATGTCAGAATCTCTGAGTTTAAATCATGTTTCTTTGTTTTCATCAATAAAAGTGTTTATGGAGTTCTGAATGGAGCGCAGCACGCCCTGCTGTTGACGTGATGACGTTGTACATGACGCAGCGTATGTAAATAACGGAAAGCCTCCTCCTCTGATTCGCGGGAAAATGAAAAAATGGCGACTGTAGAAGTTTGAAGTTTAGCGCCACGGACAGAGACAGAGAGAGAGACAGACAGGCGGAGAGACAGAGAGAGAGACAGACAAGGGGAGAGACAGGGGGAGAGACAGAGAGACAGACAGACGGAGAGAGAGAGACAGACAGGGGGAGAAGGAAACAGAGAGAGAGAGATATAGACAGACGGGGGGAGAGAGAGACAGACAGACAGACAGACAGATAGAGAGACAGACAGAACCTGACGACACGGACTCGTTGTGGTTTGGAGAACAGGTGGAGACAGACGGACAGAGAGAGAGAGAGACAGGAACACTCAGCCTGTCTCTCTGTCGGAGTAACAGCCTGTCTGTGGTTCGGAGGACAGGTGGAGACAGACCGGATCAGAGAAGGTAAGACAGTTTTGTTCAGTGTGTTTTAACCCGGTTCTGGCCTGGTTCTGGCCCGGTTCTGACCCGGTGAAGGGCAGGCTGAAGTGTCGGGAGTGAACCCGTTATTAGTGTTCAGTTAGCGGAGCCGTGAGACCGGCTAACGGTACCGGGTGTGTTCAGGAAACTCGTTAACTTTTGACCCGGGTCAGTTCTGGGTTCACGTACAGACTGCATGTCCTGACCCGGGTCAGGATGTTAAACGGTTAAACGGTGTGTCCCGGTTCTGATGGAGGATGCACTGCGCATGCCCAGCTGTGTCAAAATCCCCCTGACAGTTCAGGAATGAATCACAACTGTCTGTCTGTGTATGTGTCTGTCTGTCTGTCTGTCTGTCTGTCTGTCTGCTCACCTGTCTGTCTGTGTGTCTTTCTGTGTGTGTGTCTGTCTGTCTGCTCACCTGTCTGTCTGCTCACCTGTGTGTCTTTCTGTGTGTCTTTCTGTGTGTCTGTCTGTCTGTCTGCTCACCTGTCTGTCTGTCTGTCTGTCTGTCAGTCTGTCTGTCTGTCTGCTCACCTGTCTGTCTGTCTGTCTGTCTGCCTGCTCACTTGTCTGATGTATATAGTTATGTTATGAGGTTATATATAAACATGTATAAATATATAGCATCATTAATATTATGTGCAAACATACAGGCTCATTAACGTACATATATTAACATATGGCCTCATTAACATAAATGTATGTAACCTCACCTGAAGTGATTCTGGATGGAAGAATCTGGACCTGACTACAGAACCTGAACTGTGACATCACTGATGACATCACATTAATCAATAATATTTCTCTCTCTCTCTCTCTCTCTCTCTCTCTGTACCTGTCTCGCTTTCCGTACCTGTCTGTCTGCAGATGTTTGATGACCTGATTGAAGCCTTCTGCAGTCTGGAGCCACCTGTGTCCGCAGGGGGTGGGGCCTGTCGTGGAGGGCGTGGCCTGGAGGAGGGGAGGAGGAGTCTAGTCTGAGTGTTGGACAGTTCGTCCTTTGTCATTGGTCAGATGGACTGTACTACTTGGGCAAGATCCAGAGGGTAACACACACCTACAGACATCTACTCGCAACTGTACACACCTGTACACACACCTACACACACCTGTACACACCTCAAGACACGCTGCCCTCTGATTGGTCGACAGGTGAGCCCGCCCAGACAGAGCTGCTTTGTCACGTTTGAGGACAACTCGAAGTTCTGGGTCCTCTGGAAGGACATCCAACATGGTGAGAGACAGACAGAACCATAAATCTGTCTCACCCTCTTACCCTCTCACCCTCTTACTCTGCCTGTCTGTCTTCTCACTATCTTTTGTCCAATCACGTTGCAGCTGGAGTCCCAGGGGAGGAGCCTCGTTGCTCTGTGTGTCGGGAGGCGGAGCCAAAGTCTGACAGCCAATCAAACCAAAACAACCAGATCCTCATCTGTGGGAAGTGTGGCATCGGTGAGTGAGACGGGCAGAGAGACAGACAGGGTCGTGGTTCTTTAATCAGCTGATGTATCAATATTTAATATTTATGTGGGTTTAATGAACTTTACAACCTGTCTGCCTGTCTGTCTGTCTGTCTGTCTGTCTGTCTGTCTGTCCCTCCACCTGTCTTGCAGGGTTCCACCAGCAGTGTCACGTTCCTCCTGTAGAGGGCAGCATCAGTCTCAGTCCCTGGTTCTGTCGACGCTGTGTCTTCGCTTTGGCTGTCAGGGTACAACCTGTCTCTCTCTCTGACCACCTGTCTCCCTCTCTGACCACCTCTCTCTCTCTGACCACCTGTCTCTCTCTGACTCCCTGTCTCCCTCTCTGACCACCTGTTCTCTCTCTCTGACCACCTGTCTCTCTCTGACTCCCTGTCTCCCTCTCTGACCACCTGTCCCTCTCTCTGACCACCTGTCTCCATCTCTCACTCCCTGTCTCTCTCTCTCTGACCACCTGTCTCTCTCTCTGACCACCTGTCTCTCTGTCCTCCCACAGAAAGGGGGCGCTCTGAAGAAGGGTCCGATAGCCAAAGCTCTGTCTGCGATGAAGCAGGTGTTGCCGTACGACCTGGACTCTCTGGACTGGGACTCGCAGCATCGGACCAATCAGCAACAGTGTTACTGTTACTGCAGCGGCCCCGGAGAGTAAGACGGACCAATGAGAGACAGACAGGCTGTGGCGTGTTCCTTTGATTATGGTCTGACACGTGTTCTTGTCGTGAAGGTGGTACCTGAAGATGCTGCAGTGTTTCCGGTGTCAGCAGTGGTTCCATGAAGCCTGTACCCAGTGTCTGCCGGAGTCCATGATGTTTGGAGACAGGTGATCAGAACCTCCTCCAGAACCTCCTCTCTCTCTTTGATGCATGTTCTGAGACATGTTCTGGTCCTCCTCAGGTTCTACCTCTTCCTGTGTTCAGCCTGTAATAAAGGATCAGAGTACGTCCGCCGTCTGTCCCTCAGGTGGGTCGACCTGGTTCACCTGGTTCTGTACAACCTGTCAGTCAGCAGCAAGAAGAAGTACTTTGAGCTGGACGAGATCCTCGCCTTCGTCTCTGCTAACTGGGAACACCTACAGCTCGGGAAGGTACCAGACCATTAACCTGAACTAGAACCAGACTGAACTAGACCATTTACCTGAACCAGAACCAGACCATTTACCTGAACCAGAACTAGACAGAGTCAGACCACGATTAATACTGAACTAAACCATCCTGATCCTTCAGCTGGACCCTGGTTGTGGCTTTAACCTGTCTGTCTGTCTGTCTGTCTGTCTGTCTGTCTGTCTGTCTGTCTGTCTGTCTGTCTAGCTGTCTAACACTCCTCCAACAGAGAGGGGGCAGCACCTGCTGGACGCTCTGAACAAATACAAGAGCAAGTAAGACCTCGTTACATCATCTGTCCTCGTCGGTGTGTTGGTATGTTTCAATGACGCTGTGTGTCTTCAGGTTTCTGTGCGGGAAAGAGATCAAGAAGAGGAAGTGCATCTTTCGTCTGAGGACCAGAGTCCCTCCAAACCCCCCCTCCAAGCTCTTTCCTGAGCGCGCTCAGAATGACGGAGGCCGGGGCCGGAAGAAAGGCGTGGTCAGGAACAGGTAATTCTCACCATGTTGCTGGTCAGGTCAGTTTGTAGTCGTATGATGAGCAGGTTCTCCACTTTGTAGTCCTAAAAGCTGAAGGTTCTCTGGTTTGTAGTCTTAAAAGCTGAAGGTTCTCTAGTTTGTAGTCTTCAAAGCTGAAAGTTCTCTAGTTTGTAGGCCTAAAAGATGCATGTTGTCTAGTATGTAGCTGACTGAAAACCAGCTGAAACACTTCCTGTGTAGAACGGTCGTCATAGAAACCATAAACCAACATGTCTGTTTGTTCCTGCAGTGTTTCAACTGAGAGGAAGAAGAGGAAGTCTAAGTGGCTACTTGAAGACGCCATTCCAAATGTAAAACATCTGTTCTGTTTCCCAATCGATCTCCAATGATCTCCAAATGTTCTTCTAAAGACTAACTGTTGTTATTTGTGTAGAACGAGCTGTCCTGCCGGTGGACGTCCAACGATCACATGGCCAACATCTTTGACTTCACTCTGGATGAACTGCAGAGCCTGAAGAGGTGAGACACTCTTCAGCTCCCTGATGATAGTCATTAATCAATAATCAAAGTATCCTCACCCCTGTCTGCTTTCCTTTCTCAGTAGTTCCAGCAGGACGGTCAGTATTGATCAGGACTCCACTGATGCCTCCACCTCCGGTTCTGCTACGACCAGCGCCTCCTATCACTTCAGGTAAGCGTCGATCTTTGTCCATCCTGTCCTCATCCTCAGCTCCCACAGCTCAGACTCAGACAGCAGTGTAAGCCTTTTGTAAGATGGACATCGTTAGCCTCACAGACAGAACCAATCAGACCTTTCAGACCTTTGAACACCAATCAAGAAACTGGATAGTTTTCAAAACAGCACTCTTTGAATACATTGATCGTTCTCTTATTGTCCAGTCATCTGACTTATTGACATGCCAAAGTAGATCTATGTGAGAACTTTATAAGGTTTCATTCTCTGATCCAGCTGAGGAAACACTTTAACAATAACTTGCCAGATTACCGTGGACGTGATTGTGGTTACCACACAGACAAATATAACATCTGATGGACTGAACAAGCTTAACGTTGGTCTGCCAGGTGTCAGAAGCGCTCTGAAGGTGTCTGTCAGAGATCACAGCACCATCACCAAACATCAAACTCTCTGACTGATGAACCAGAGTTTAAACTGAAGGTTTGTCTGATAACTGTCAACAGATGAGCTCGCTCTGCCGGGAACTGTTGATGAGTCAGATCAGAACAACTGTTTATCTGAATGAGTCAGAGACTGAAACCAGGGCTGGGACCAAAGGGGGTCAGAGTATTACTGTCATTTTTAGAGGCTTCACACACAGATAGGAGGTACACCCAACTATGTCAGACCCCGTCAGACCCTGTCAGACCAATTCAGACCTCGTCGGACCAATTCAGACCTCATCGGACCCCGTTGGACCGCGTCAGACCACGTCAGACCACGTCAGACCACGTCAGACCACGTCCTCTCCATTGGGTTCAGTGTAGTGACCTCACAACGAGGTGTCCTGGTTAGGAGGCTTCGTAGGGAGCGAGGTAGGATGTGTGCTCATGATGCTGACTTGTCTCCGCCCCTCCATCTGACCTTTGACCTCTGACCTCTGTGTTTTCAGGAGGAGGGTGGGCAGCAGGAAGAGGAAGTTGCCTAGCAACAGCTACAGCCAGTGGGCCAATCGCAGTGAGGCAGGGGAGGAGCTTGGAGGGGAGGAGCCTTCTGGGATGCTGGAGGACAAAGATGTCATAGACCACGCCCACTTGGCATCAGACTCCTCTCATTTCCTGTCTGACTCCTCCCAGATCCCATCTGACTCCTCCCACCTCCACTCCTCCATCTCCTCGTATTTCGGAGTGGCGGGCAGACTGACCAATGGGGAGAGGTACCAGGTGTTAGCTCGACGTGTCACTTCTCAGGGGACGGTCCAGTACCTGCTGGAGTGGGAGGGGACAACACCTTATTAGGGCGTACACAGGTGAAATGTCGTGTAAAGCTTTGATTCCTCTTCCTCCGTTTTGTTTGACGGACCACCTGACCGACCACCTGACCGACTGCCATGTGTCTGAGGTCCAGTTCTAATGTTTGAGGTTAATGTTTTTAAAAAGAAGTTTTATTCTTTCTGAAAAAGTGCCAGAACCGATCCAGAACCGAGTGTACTGGGTCTGATGAACCTGTCCTATATGTCCTTCAGACGTCGGTCAGGTGGTTGGTCAGGTGAGTTTGGAGGTCTCGGGTATCAAAGCTGATCATGATCCTGTGCAAACAGTATTTAGTAAAACAAACCTTTGAATACAGCCAAAGACCACACACACACACACACACACACACACACACACACACACACACACACACTCACACTCACACACCCTCTCAGTATATGTAGTGTGTATTATCAGACTGACAGTAGACATTTTGTATTTCTTCTTCTTTGACATGTTAAACAGTCAGAGGCTCCTGTAGCAACCCCCAGCTGTCAAACAGCACCTCACCTGTCCTCCTGCTGCACCTGTACATCGTATCATTCAACTGAACACAAAGCACTTATTTAAAACCACCTGTTGTGACCTCACAGAGTGGGTGTGGCATGAAGTCACAGTGAGTTAGCATCCTGCAGAGCCCCTCCCCTCCTGCTGTATATGCCCCTCCCCTCACACTGTATATGCCCCTCCCCTCACGTCGTATATGCCCCTCCCCTCACGCCGTATATGCCCCTCTCCTCACGTCATATATGCCCCTCTCTTCCCGCCGTATATGCCCCTCTCCTCACGTTGTATATGCCCCTCTCCTCACGTTGTATATGCCCCTCCCCCACGTCATATATGCCCCTCTCTTCCCGCCGTATATGCCCCTCTCCTCACACTGTATATGCCCCTCCCCTCACGTTGTATATGCCCCTCCCCCACATCATATATGCCCCTCTCCTCACGTTGTATATGCCCCTCTCCTCATGTTGTATATGCCCCTCCCCTCCTGCCATATATACCCCTCCCCTCATGCTGTATATGCCCCTGTCCTCACGTCATATATGTCCCTCTTCTCACGCCGTATATGCCCCTCCACTCCTACCGTATATACTCCTCCCCTCATGCTGTATATGCCCCTCTCCTCACGTCGTATATGTCCCTCTCCTCACACCGTATATGCCCCTCCTCTCCTGCCGTATATACCCCTCCCCTCTTGCTGTACATACCCCTCCCCTCATGCCGTATATGCCCCTCCCCTCATGCCGTATATGCCCCTCCCCTCCTGCCGTATATACCCCTCCCCTCATGCTGTGTATGCCCCTCTCCTCACGTCGTATATTCCCCTCTCCTCACGCCGTATATGCCACTTTTCTCACGTCGTTAATGCCCCTCTTCTCACGACGTTAATGCCCCTCTCCTCACGCTGTATATGCCCCTCTCCTCACGCCGTATATGCCCCTTCTCCTCACGCCGTATATGCCCCTCTCCTCATGTCATATATGCCCCTCTCCTCACGTCGTATATGCCCCTCTCCTCACGTCGTATATGCCCCTCTCCTCACGTCGTATATGCCACTCTTCTCACATCGTTAATGCCCCTCTCCTCACGTCGTATATGCCCCTCTCCTCACGTCGTATATGCCCCTCTTCTCACGTCGTATATGCCCCTCTCCTCACGTCATATATGCCCCTCTCCTCACGTCGTATATGCCCCTCTCCTCACGTCATATATGCCCCTCTCCTCACGTCGTATATGCCCCTCTCCTCACGTCATATATGCCCCTCTCCTCACGCTGTATATGCCCCTCTTCCACGTCGTCGCCCTGTCAACCAAACTGAACAAATGAGTGTTTAAAAATGTAACATTGTGTTAATGGTTCAACGTCTGCATCCATTTCTGAGTATGCAGTGCTCTCTAGTGTCCAGGTCCTATATTTCCATGTTAACTCTTCGTCACGTCTTTAAACCAGGACATGACCTCCTGGTCCTGGTCCCGGTCCTGGTCCAGGTCCTGGCATGAGGTTCAGTGGCTTTGAGTATGTAACAGTTCACTTCTTTTAAAAAACTACAAATCCCACTGCAGCTGAAGACTATCTTTCCCAGAATTCCTTGTTGCTTGTTATTTCCTGTGATCAGCTGTTTCCCGCTCTGTCTCTGTATCTATGCAAACTGATAATCATTGATCCACATTAGCTCAAAGCTAACACAGCCCATTGGTTTGAATGAGGAATGCTAACAGTGCTAATAGTGCTAACTGTCTCGGAGACGTTAAACGGTCACTCTGTCACTTTAAACCTGCAGCTCCTCCTGCTGCCATGGTAACCACGCTCCACTCCCATTGGCCCGTTGGATGGTTGTTTTGATCATGTGACTGTATGTTTGTCTGTTCAGCTGACCAATCAGCTGCCAGCTTCTTCTGGAATAAAAAAAACTTGTTTGACCTCTGACCTCTGTGACTCTGTGTGTGTGTGTGTGTGTGTGTGTGTGTGTGTGTGTGCGTGTGCACGCACGTGCGCAGTGAGCGTGTGACAGGTGATAATCCGTTAACTCCATTAAGGTGTTAAACAACACGCGAGAAACAAGCACAAATTAAGAGTCAGTCAGTCATACAGGTCAGGATTGTCTGTCTCTGCTTGGGGTCCCTGCAGGTAGACAGGTGGTCAGACAGACAGGTAAAGGTGTGAGAAAGACCCGACCCGATGTTCGGCTTCCTGTCTGTGAGTCTCTTTGTCTACCTGTCTCTGTGTTTACCTGTCTGTCTGTCCTGTTTACGTCTACCTGAAGCAACCTGTCAACATCTACATTTGTCTACCTGTCTCTCCCCACTTTGCCTACTTGTCTGTCTGTTCACCTGTCTTTCTGACTGTCCTTATACCTGTGTATCTCCGTCTCTATCTACCTGTGTGTTTTTGTACCTGTCTCTGCTTCAGGTGTGTGTGTTGTGCTTAAAGACAGACAGGTGAGCGTACTCAGTCTGTAGATTACCCAGAGGTCCGTTGGGTTCTGTTGCCATGGAAGAGTTGATCAAACACCTGTCCAGGTGTCAGCACATGGGCTGGATGAATGTGATTGGTGAGTTGATGATTGACAGGTGGATCACAACGAATCAGATCAGACAGGTCAAGAAGACACGGGTGAGACAGACGCGATTTTGTCTTCACAGAGGAGTCAATAGATACATCTGATTGGTTCATCAACTTTTCACCTGACATTTACTTGTTTAGTTTAAGTTTAGTTTAGTCCAGCTTTAGTTGAACTCTATGATGTCGTGCTGTGATGGTCGGTGTGTTCTGTCGTTTGTATAAAGACAGATTTTTGTCAGGTTTAATATTAAATTCATATTAATGAAAATTCATAATTTGTATTCCTTGATCTCAGTTTGTTAGTAACACTCGTGGTTATACTAATGTTACTAATAATTACTGCCAACACACTGATGTGATGATGTCACACAGAGCTGAAGAGCGCCTCCATTCATTGGCTGTCATGTGGTCGAAAGGCGGAGCCTGACGTCTGGACCAAAATGTTCTGCATCCTGTCTGATTCTCAGTTAGTGATGCTCAAAAACCTGGAGGTAAGAAAACATCAATAATAATAAATTAATGAATAAGTTCAACTGAAACAAACAAATATATACATACTCCTCCTCCTCCTTCAGGTTCATCCTCTGCTTCTGGCAGAGAGGGCAGAGACTTGTACTGTCTGGTTGCTAAGATACACTGTCCATGTGACCTCAGCCCCGCCTTGCTCCGCCCACAAAGGTAAGAAGGACATGACGTACAGACAGACAGGTACAGATGATGGAGTTTGATGCAGACTTTGAAGACTTGAACGGTGAGAAGAAAAAATGTTTTAAAAGAAGTTAATTCTGTGTGGGTGTACGTGTGTGTGTGTTCATCAGGATCAGCTGATCTCTTTAATCTTCATGTCACAATTATAATCTCATAATCTGATATCTGAGCCATGGCAGCATGACCAGGAGCTCAGATATATTGAAGATGCTGCAGGATCACTGACCTGCCGACCCACCTGAGGGTCAAAGGTCACGGTCATGTTTTCTCTTTCGTCATGGAAACATCACTTCCTCCAAGAGAACACTGGGGCGGCTGTGGCTCGGAGGTAGAGCGGGTCGTCCACTAATCAGAAGATCGGCGGTTCGATCCCCGGTTCGATCCCCTCCAAGTCTGCATGTCGATGTCCTTGGGCAAGATACTGAACCCCAAATTGCTCCCGAAGGCTGCGCCATATGTGTGTGAATGTTAGTTCCTTAAACTGATGAGCACTTGGCACCTTGCATGGCAGCCAATGCCATCAGTGTATGAATGTGTGTGAATGGGTGAATGAGACATGTATGACTGACCTCTACTGTGCCGTACTGTGCAAACTGTGCCTTGCACCTTCGGATAATCATCACTGAGCACTGCTGCACATAGTCTTTGAATTCCCCCTGCATGTTGGGCCAGTAGAGAGTATCGCGGGCCTGTCTATAATAAGCCTCACCCCCCACGTGGTTGTAGTGGATCTGTCTCAGCATCTCAGGACGCATAGCTTTCGGAATGATGACGCGCTGGTCCTGTACACAGTCCTGTGCGCTTATTTCATCTCTGATGGGCATGGGGCTCTCTTCTTTGTGTTCCGGTCATCCCCCCAGCATGACGGACTTGAGTGTTTGAAGACACACATCCTCCTCTGTGTGTCTTTGAATCTGTGCGAGGCGTTGGCTGCTGACGTTTAGGTAGTCTGCTTGCCGAACCTGAAGGCGCTTTGGTGCACTGAGAAGGGGCTTAGTGAAGATTGACACTAGTGGGTGGTGGTCGGTCTCTGCAGTCACATCACCCCTCCCATATAGGTAGTAGTGGAAGCATTGACAAGCAAATACGATACTGAGGCACTCCTTCTCGATCGGTGCGTAGTTCTGCTCCGTCTGGTTCAGCGTGCGGGAGGCGAATACAACCGGCTGTCCTCCTTGCAGACAGCAGACAGCAGCCCAAACACCGTCTGACTGCAGTCGCTCTGTATGGTGACTGGCTTGCTGACATCATAGTAACGTAGAACTGGCACCGCCATGATCAGCGTCTTGATTTCCTTTATGGCAGCTTCATGTTTGGGCAACCAGTGCCACGGCACCTCTTTGTCCAGCAACCTTCTTAGTGGTTCACACACCTCTGACAAGTGGGGCATGAACCTTGACAAATAGTTAACAAAGCTGACACACCGCTGAACGCCTTTTGCATCTGTGGGGTTTGGCATGTCCAGAACCGCCCTGACCTTATCAGGGTCAGCCTTGCAGACAGTACAAGGCTGTGAAGGGGACCTCCCTCACTCGAAACTGCAGCTTTTTTTTAATGCTCAGCCTCAGCTTCACTTCCCTGCATCTGTCCATCAGAGCCAGGAGGTTTGCGTCATGATCACGGACAGCCTCCTCGTCCTTGTCCCCACAGCCGACTATGAGGATGTCATCGGCTATGGGCCTTAATCCCCTTCAAACTGGTCAGCAGCTCGTGTTGTTTCCTCTGATACAGCTCCGGTGCAACAGACACGCCAAAAGGTAGCTTCAGCCATCGCTTTCTACCCCACGGCGTCCAGAACATCGTCATTAAGCTGCTCTCCTCATCCAGGCAACACTGCAGGAATGCGTTGTGTGCATCAACCAGGCACGTGCCTTTGGCAGCTTGTATAGCATGTCATCTAAAGTGGGCATGAGGTAATGGGACCTTTTCAGGGCACGGTTAAGGGGCATGTCTCGCATGTCTCCCCTGAAAGCAAGGGCTTCTAGCTGGTACGCACTGGCTGGTTGATGCTCTCCCCAGGCACAGAGCTGCTAAGTGACATGGATTTTAACTTAAAGTCCTTCTCTCTTAGCATGTGTCGTCTGGCGCCCTTATCAGTTATTCCGAGAACAAGCCTGTCCCTTATGAACTCGTCTCTTATAGCTACATATTCACATGTAGCAGCTTTTTCTCTCAGTCTTGTGACAAAGGCATCCACAGGTTCTCCTTCCTCTTGTTTAAGGTTGCCAAAAACATACCTCTCAAAGATGACGTTTCTGGTGGGTGTGAAGTATTGCCCCAGTTTAGAGTATCACTCCCGTGTCTTTCCGCTCTTCCACTGTGTGTCCCAAGTTGTGCTTGTAAACATGATGGCAGTCCTTCCCCATTAGCCTCCTGAGCATTGCTGCCTGCACCGGCTTCTCTGCCATGTTACTCGTAGCACGCACGTATACATACCTGCCCCCGGGGGGAGCTGTTGGCTGCATGATATCACCCTACCACAAAGTGCGGATCATGAACACATGCAGTCAGTCAGCTCTGGATCTCCATCAACAGTCAGTCAGGATAAACCTTCCTGAACAGGGTCGGCCTGCTGTGTTTAACCTCTGATATGCTGGATGTACGTGGAGAGCTGAATATATTGTGAGGTGGAACACATTGTGAACAGTTTGATTCAGTTCTGGAGTCAAACATAATGATCTCTTTTCTTTTTGTCACCAACAATCAAATAAAGCAGCGAGTCTTTATTTTGGATTCTTCAGTTCAGTTTTGTTCTCAGTTAATTATCAGATTATTTTCAGACTCAGGTTGTTTGTATCTGAACGTTATCTGAACGTTCAGTGAGTTTCTGTGTGAAGCAGACTCTTCAGCAGACAGATGTTCCTCTTTATAATCTGAACATGTGTTTACTGTAATAACAGCTGTTCTGATCATATGATGTCAGCTGCTGGTCACCACGGCAACCGCTGTGGAGCCAACATGGTCAACTACAAAACACTCCCATGATGCACTCTGTCTGTTCCAGATGTTCCAGAGAGAGGGGTCCGCCATCAGAGCATGCCCAGTAGCTCAGCTGTGGACACACCCACCAGCAAAGTGATGGTGAACACACAAACACACACACACAGCCAACTGGGTTCAGCCTGCTGTTTCCATGGTAACAGGAGCTGAACTCCTGTCAGCTGATGATTAGCTGAGTGGCTCTATCTACAGGTGACACGATGAAGTACACCCAGGTGATCCACCGGCCTGATGTGGTCTGCAGGATCTGCTTCCCTCCTGTAAGAAGATGGAGGTGGTCTCCTGTGGATGAACACCACAGACAGAACCAGAACAGACAGAACCAGAACCCCAAACAGAACCCTGATCTTCTATTTTAGATTTGGGATCATATCCCAGAAATGATCTAAAACTCGTCAGCTGTCAATCAAACAGCGACCGTTAAACATCACGATGACAGGTTTTCCTCTGTACAGTGCATTATGGGAACTTTTTGATGATGTCAGCGCGAGAGAAGTTTCTAACTGTTTGATAAATGTGTCGATGTGACAAGACCTGCAGGAGGAATCAATAACTCTCAATCACTAATCATCAGATGTGGTCATCAGTTTTCAGAAGCCGGTTCTGTGAAGGTTCTCCTGTCACCTGGAGTCACCTGGAGTCACCTGGACTTACCTGGACTCATCAAACAGGCTTCAGTTCTGACTGACAGGTGGGGAGTGCTGTGGGTCATTAAGGCCCTCTTGTGGTCTGCCACCTGGTTGTTAAAGTGGTTTTGGGACTGCGTTGAATGTGGTGGACAGTCTGTAACCAATCATTAACCTCGACCAACACAGGAAGTGTTCAGCCAACACAGGAAGTTCTAAAATGCTGTCACAGAGACGATGTCCAGGTTTGTCACAGCCAGTGAACTCCTCTGTTGAAGGACGGTCTTCCTTTACTCCTCAAACCATCAGGTGACCCCAACGACCCACAGGTGACCCCAACGACCCACACAGAGGCAAACCTGGGACTCCCCACCAGCCAGTCAGTCTCTTGGATCAGAGTCCAGTTGATCTGAGAACCATCATAGACTTGCTGATGAAGATTTGTTGATGCCCTGCAGTGAAAATTAAATTAATGATTGAAAATGATCAGAAATTAATTAGCCAATCACAGTCCTCTTCTTCTTCAGGGGTTTCTGTCCCGGAGGTTCAAACAGTCTCTTCGACGAACTCGATCTCAACCAAAGCTTTGCCGTCCGAGCAGCCTGAAGTCAGACCAGAACACCTCCGACACCAGGTACGCCTTCAGTTTACGTACAGTAAACTGGTGTTCAGTCTTTGTGATGTTGTAACTCTTAAGTTTCTTTTCTTGACAAAAGCCTTTGGGTCCAGTGAATTCTTGGGCAGTCTTGTATGAACCTGACCTTTCAGAAAAGTCTTTATTTATATTTATATAGATCATTCATAAAATCAATTCTCAGGTGTGAATACAAACTTTTAATAAACATCTAACAAACATTTAAACCTGTTTAAACTTTTGATTGGTTGATTTCATCGCTGGTCATATTCTTGGTTTTCCTGGACCGTCGTACCTCATCCAGTGCCTCCATCTGAGCCCCCCAACCACCAGGCACAGTGGTCTGGGGTTCAGGTGGGCAGCAGGTCAAGGTGAAGACCTTAGTGCCTGTCCTTGGGTCAGGAGTCTGAAAATTTTGACTGGTCTGGTCTCTGCAAAGTCTGTGTGGTCCTGGTTTGTGGGTCTCTGTGGTCGTGGTTTGTGGTCTGTGTGGTCCTGGTTTGTGGGTCTCTGTGGTTCTGGTTTGTGGGTCTCTGTGGTTCTGGTTTGTGGGTCTGTGTGGTCCTGGTTTGTGGGTCTCTGTGGTTCTGGTTTGTGGGTCTGTGTGGTCCTGGTTTGTGGGTCTCTGTGGTTCTAGTTTGTGGGTCTGTGTGGTCCTGGTTTGTGGGTCTGTGTGGTCCTGGTTTGTGGGGTCTGTGTGGTCCTGGTTTGTGAGTCTCTGTGGTCTTGGTTTGTGGGGTCTCTGTGGCCCTGGTTTGTGGTCTCTGTGGTCCTGGTTTGTGGGTCTCTGTGGTACTGGTTTGTGGGGTCTCTGTGGTACTGGTTTGTGGGGTCTCTGTGGTCTTGGTTTGTGGGGTCTCTGTGGCCCTAGTTTGTGGTCTCTGTGGTCCTGGTTTGTGGTCTCTGTGGCTCTAGTTTGTGGTCTCTGTGGTCCTGGTTTGTGGGTCTCTGTGGTCCTGGTTTGTGGGTCTATGTGGTCCTGGTTTGTGGGTCTCTGTGGTCCTGGTTTGTGGGTCTGGTAGTGGAGCAGATTATTTACCCCGTCAGGAGGAGGTAGGGGAGCAGAAACGGGATCACACCACCATTCGTGGAGGAGACCAGACCGAGGGGGCACAGACAAATCCTCCAAAGGGGAGAGAGGGATGGAGAGGAGGGAGGAGGAGGAGATGACGAAGAAGAGGAGAGGGGAGGAGGTGAGGAAAAGGAGGGGGGAGGAAGTAGGGCAGCCTCACTGCAGGGAGGGGCCACAGCTGACAGAGAGAGAGAGCTGCTGGAGCCGTGTAGCATCAGAAGCTACGCTAACAGAGAGAGACAGACAGACAGAGAGACAGACTGGTCTTTCAACCAAACAGCATCAGTCGGTCGATTCTCCGTTGTTCTTTCCTCCCTCTGAAGGAGGACATGGATCCATAAACTCCTCCACCTCCTCCTCCACCTCCTCAGCATTCACACAGGATGCTCGGTGAGTATCTGCATGCATTAACATCCTTTGTCCTCTGAGTCTGAATAGATAAATGTGCTGCAGTGTGTGTGTCTGTGTCTGAGTGTGCTCAGTGGCGTCTTCCACCTGATTTGCATGACCATGCATGCTGCGTGTGTGTATGTGTTAGCCTGGCTCCAGTCTGCACACAGCTAATCTGGTATGTTAGCATGGTGCTATGCTAGTCACATATTGTTAGCTAACAAGTCAAAGCTACAGCACACACAGACACACACAGAAACATTAGCATCATGCTAAGCATGTTAAGATGAGAAGAGCTAACGAGCTAACGACGACGGTCATGGTGTTCATGTCAGGATGCTTCAGATGTGTGTGTGTGTGTGTTTGTGTTGTCAGAGGTCATTGTTGACCCTCCTCACACACACACACACACACACACACACACACACACACACACACACAGTGTATAACAACAGAGCTACTAGCATTAGCATTAGCATAGGACTGATAAACAGTGGAAATACAACATGAAGTAGATTCATCTGTCTGCAGTGTCCCTGAACACAACACGAACCTGCTGAGAGCTGTGCTGCATTCAGGGACAACTGTAATGTGAGAAACACAAGTTCACGGGTCAAACTGATCCTCACAGTGATCCACACAGTGCAATGCCCGGCCTGTTCACATACCCTGAAACGAGGATAACTTGTCTGATGAGATACTGTGTCATGTTTTAATAGCAATGAGTGTTCGATGTTAGGTGGACCCGTTAATTCTCGGGCAGTCTTGAAAGTGGCTCAGTGATGTTGAGGTCCAAGGTCCAAAACATCCAACAAATTGGATTGAACCGGGTTACTTTGACGTCCAAATGTGACGGACGTCTCTTGACATTGGGACCGCCTCTGAAACCACAACAGTCTGAAAAAAGTCAAAATTTGTCAAGACCGACACCTTTGGACAGAGACACCCCCCACTGATGTTGGAGGGTCAGAGGAAGACACATGAGACACTCTTCTATCCAGTACTTTGTAGTACTCTGTGTAGTACTCTGTGTACCTCCTGGTGTAATGCTCTGGTTTCAGCAGAGTAGTGTTGTTTGAATATGGCTGTTTGAACTTATTGGAAATGACGACAGAAACATTTTACTGCTTCTTCTTTTCCTCCAACATCTGTCCAGCTTATATTTGTATATCAAGGTATTCACCTCCACCTCTTCACCTCCAGCAGCTTCATCTGCTGCCATTTTCTCAACACTGGTGGTCCCTCCCCTTCAGCTACAGCGACAAAATGGCGTCCACTGAGGACGATAAGTGTCCAGAGTTCAACACTCACCATCATAGTCAGCAGTCGTACATGTAAAAATAAGTAAGAGCACTCAGAGCACTTCTCGCCCACCTGAACAGGTACTGTTTACGTCCACCGCTCGACATTGACACCTTTAGCATCTCAGGGCAAGTCTCATCCACACCTGGATCCTGACAGAGATATGAGTAAGGCTTCCCCCAACTCTTCAGCCTATGCCTCTTCCACAGAGGAGGTGTTGGTCTGGTTCAGGAGCTCCTCAAAGTGCTCTTTCCACCATCCAACAATATCCCGGGTCAGCTCAGGGCTGAACACAGCCCAAGCCAAGCTATGCTTCCCCTTCCCGAGTTGTTGAATGGTTTGTCAGAACTTCCTTGAGGCCAACTGAATGTCCAAAGGTGCAGCTCTTCTAGGCCAACCAGTCCTGGACTCTTTTGCCCCTCTTAGGTTGCCACTACAACAGGCACAGATGACCCTAATCCCTTCTGACCACAGCTTCTTCCAGCTGCCTCAACAATGGGGGTTTTGAAGATGGCCCATTCAGATTCCAGGTCACCAACCTCCCCCAGGAATCTCCTCCAGTTCCTCCAGAGATGTGAGTTGAAGACCTCATGGACAAGAGACATTCCCAGTTCACCCTCACTACACGTTTAGGTTTACCAGGTCTGTCCATCATGCACAGCCTCAGGTCTGTTGGCCTGGACAACACAGCTCCCAGGATTACCCCGGTCTGTCCTGGTCTGTGTGTCCTGATCTGGTCTGGTCGTCCTCTTCTTCTGATGTTTAATCAAAATAAACTGTCCTGTCTTACCTGTCCTTGCAGGTGTATGATGCGACGGCTGCACTGTGGTAGCCAGGAGTCATTGCTAAGCACCGGCTGTGTGTCATCTCTGGAGCTCAGGATGGACCAATCAGTGATCATCAAACCGGTTCACTCTTCCCTCCTGGGACAGGACTACTGCTTCGAGGTAACGCACACACTCAACCTTACACTTGACCCCTATGCTGTTTCCAGGGCGATGACCTCTGACCCTGTGTCTCCTAGGTAACGACCTCGACGGGAACAAAGTGCTTCTCGTGTCGTTCAGCGGCAGAACGCGATAAATGGATGGAGAACCTGAGGAGAGCCGTTCACCCCAACAAGGACAACAGCCGGAGGCTGGAGAACGTCCTGACGCTGTGGGTGATTGAAGCCAAGGACCTGCCCGCCAAGAAGAGGTATTGCAGTACTACGTGTACTCATAGGGGTATCTGTACTCTCTGTACTCACAGAGGTATCTGCACTCTGCGAGATGTGTCTGGACGACTGTAGTAACAGTAGTACTTGTACTTCAGGTACTTCTGTGAGCTGTGTCTGGACGACAGTCTCTACGCTCGGACGTCGTGTAAGCTGAAGACCGACAACATCTTCTGGGGCGAACGTTTCGACTTCAGCAGTCTGCCGTCTGTCAGCGCCATCACTCTTCATCTCTACAAAGACACCGACAGGAAGAGGAAGAAGGACAAGAGCAGCTACGTCGGATTGGTCAACATTCCTGTCGCCACGGTGACTGGCAGACAGCTGGTGGAGAAGTGGTACACAGTGAGCACACCCAGCACCAGCAGGGGTAGGTCGACTGAAGTCAGCTGTTTCAAATTCATTATCTTAGATATGCTACGTGTTAGCTAAGATATGCTATGTGTTAGCTTGTGCTAAATAGAAAACATTTAACATTTAATAAGTCGTTGACTCTTGTGTTTCAGACTCGTTGACTCGTGTTTCAGACGTGTTGACTTGTGTGTTTCAGACTGGTTGACTCGTGTGTTTCAGACACGTTGACTCGTGTGTTTCAGACTCTGACTCGTGTGTTTTAGACTTGTTGACTCGTGTGTTTCAGTTGCGTTGACCCGTGTGTTTCAGACGCGTTGACCTGTGTGTTTCAGACGCGTTGACCCGTGTGTTTCAGACTCGTTGACTCGTGTTTCTGACTAGTGTGTTTCAGACGCATTGACTCGTGTGTTTCAGACTCGTTGACTCGTGTGTTTCAGACGGTTGACTCGTGTTTCAGACTCGCTGACTCGTATGTTTCAGACTCGCTGACTCGTATGTTTCAGACTCGCTGACTCGTGTGTTTCAGACGCGTTGACTCGTGTGTTTCAGACTCCTTGACTCGTGTTTCTGACTAGTGTGTTTCAGACGCATTGACTCGTGTGTTCCAGACGTGTTGACTTGTGTGTTTCAGACCCGTTGACTCGTGTGTTTCAGACTCTGACTCGTGTGTTTTAGACTTGTTGACCCATGTGTTTCAGTCGCGTTGACCCGTGTGTTTCAGACTCGTTGACTCGTGTGTTTCAGACTCATTGACTTGTGTGTTTCAGACTTGTTGACTCCTGTGTTTCAGACTCGTTGACTCGTGTTTCTGACTCGTGTGTTTCAGACTCGTAGACTCGTGTGTTCCAGGCGCGTTGACTCGTGTGTTTCAGACCCGTTGACTCGTGTGTTTCAGACGATTACCTCATGTGTTTCAGGCGATTGCCTCATGTGTTTCAGACGCGTTGACTTGTGTGTTTGACGTGTTGACTCATGTGTTCCGGACTTGTTGACTCGTGTGTTTCAGTCGTGTTGACTCGACTTTCAGACTCGTTGACTTGTGTGTTTCAGACGGTTGACTTGTGTGTTTCAGACTCGCTGACTCATATGTTTCAGACTCGCTGACTCGTGTGTTTCAGACGCGTTGACTCGTGTTTCAGACGTGTTGACTTGTTGACTCGTGTTTCAGATGTGTTGACTTGTGTGTTCCAGACTCGTTGACTCGTGTGTTTCAGACTCGCTGACTTGTGTGTTTCAGACGCGTTGACTTGTGTGTTTCAGTCGCGTTGACCTGTGTGTTTCAGACTCGTTGACTCGTGTTTCAGACTTTTTGACTCGTGTGTTTCAGTCTCGTTGACCCGTGTGTTTCAGACCCGTTGACTCGTGTTTCTGACTGGTGTGTTTCAGACGCGCTGACTCGTGTGTTTCATACGCTCTGACTCGTGTGTTTCAGACGCGCTGACTGGTGTGTTTTAGACGCGTTGACTCGTGTGTTTCAGACGCTCTGACTCGTGTGTTTCAGACGCGCTGACTCGTGTGTTTCAGATGCATTGACTCGTGTGTTTCAGACTCTGACTCGTGTGTTTCAGACCCCTTGACTCGTGTGTTTCAGACTCGCTGACTCGTGTGTTTCAGGCGCGTTGACTCGTGTGTTTCAGTTGCGCTGACCCGTGTGTTTCAGACCCGTTGACTCGTGTTTCTGACTGGTGTGTTTCAGACTCGTTGACTCGTGTGTTTCAGATGCGTTGACTCGTGTGTTTCAGACCCGTTGACTTGTGTGTTTCAGACGGTTGACTCGTGTGTTTCAGTCCCGTTGACCCGTGTGTTTCAGACGCGCTGACTCGTGTGTTTCAGACGCGCTGACTTGTGTGTTTCAGATGCGCTGACTCGTGTGTTTCAGTCGCGTTGATCCGTGTGTTTCAGACTCGTTGACTCGTGTTTCTGACTCGTGTGTTTCAGACCCGTTGACTCGTGTGTTCCAGATGCGTTGACTTGTGTGTTTCAGATGGTTGCCTCGTGTGTTTCAGACTCGCTGACTCGTGTGTTTCAGACGCGTTGACTCGTGTGTTTCAGACTCTGACTCGTGTGTTTCAGACTCTGACTCGTGTGTTTCAGACTCGTTGACTCGTTTCAGACGCGCTGACCCGTGTGTTTCAGACGCGTTGACTCGTGTTTTAGACGCGCTGACTCGTGTGTTTCAGACGCGCTGTTTCAGACGCACTGACTCGTGTGTTTCAGACGCGCTGACTCGTGTGTTTCAGACGCATTGACTTGTGTTTCAGACCTGTTGACTCGTGTTTCTGACTGGTGTGTTTCAGACTCGCTGACTCGTGTGTTCCAGATGCGTTGACTCGTGTGTTTCAGTCCCGTTAATTCATGTGTTTCAGATGGTTGCCTCGTGTGTTTCAGACTCGCTGACTCGTGTGTTCCAGACGTGTTGATTTGTTGACTCGAGTTTCAGACTCGCGGACTCGTGTGTTTCAGACATGTTGACTCGTGTGTTTCAGACATGTTGACTCGTGTGTTTCAGTCATGTTGACTCGTGTGTTTCAGACTCGTTGACTCATGTTTCTGACTCGTGTGTTTCAGAGTTGTTGACTCGTGTGTTTCAGACTCATTGAGTCATTGACTCGTTGACTTGTGTGTTTCAGACTTCTTGACTTGTGTGTTTCAGACTCGTTGACTTGTGTGTTTCAGACGTGTTGACTCGTGTTTCAGACTCGTTGACTTGTGTGGTTCAGACGTGTTGACTCGTGTGTTTCAGACTCTGACTCGTGTGTTTTAGACTCGTTGACTTGTGTGTTTCAGACTCGTTGACCTGTGTGTTTCAGACTTGTTGACTTACTGACTTGTGTGTTTCAGGGAAGTCGGCGGTGCCCACGGTGCGGATCAAGGCTCGGTATCAGAGTATCGTCATCCTGCCGATGGAGCAGTACAAAGAGTTTGCTGAGTACATCAGCTCGAACTACCTGCTGCTGTGTAACACTCTGGAGGTGTCCATCAGTCTGAGAGCCAAAGAGGAGCTCGCCGCCGCGCTCGTCCACATCCTGCACAGCACCGGCAAGGCCAAGGTAACCATGCCCACACATGTGGCCACACCCATTAATGTAACCACAACCAATGCATCTGACGCCCCATTACTTTAAAAATAAAATCCCAAAACTGGACTGCCTGTTACCTTCTGCAGGACTTCCTGACGGACCTGATGATGTCAGAAGTGGACCGTTGCCGGGACAATGACCAGCTGATCTTCAGAGAGAACACGCTGGCGACGAAAAGCATTGAAGAATACCTGAAGCTGATTGGACAGAAGTACCTGCAGGACGCCCTCGGTATGCACAACTACACAACAAGTACACAACTACACATTTATTATGATTTATCTGGAAATATTAACACCTGTGTGTGTGTGTGTGTGTGTGTGTTTAGGTGAATTCATCAAAGCTCTGTATGAGTCTGATGAGAACTGTGAGGTCGACCCGTCTCGCTGTTCGACGTCTGACCTCACAGAACATCAGGCCAACCTGAGGATGTGCTGCGAGCTCGCCTTCTGCAAGATCCTCGACTCCTACAGGTACACAACACGACTACACACTGCTACACAACTACAGGTACACAACATGATTACACACTGTTACACAGCTACAGGTACACAACACGACTACATACTGCTACACAACTACAGGTACACAACACGACTACACACTGCTACACAACTACAGGTACACAACACGTCTACACACTGCTACACAACTACAGGTACACAACACGACTACACACTGTTACACAGCTACAGGTACACAACACGACTACCCACATGTAGTATGTTACATGCGTGTAGTGTCTGTGTCCGTCAGTCTATAACCCCCCCCCTCCCCCAGGGTGTTCCCACGGGAGCTGAAGGAGGTGTTTGCGTCATGGCGACAGGAGTGCGGTAACCGGGGGCGACCGGACATTAGCGAGCGTTTGATCAGCGCGTCGTTGTTCCTGCGCTTCCTCTGTCCGGCTGTGATGTCACCATCGATGTTTGACCTGATGCAGGAATTCCCAGACGAGCGCTCGGCGAGGACGCTGACCCTCATCGCCAAGGTCATCCAGACACTCGCCAACTTCAGCAAGTACGTCTGTGCTTTTATTCTGAAGGAGCTGAGGGCTTTTATTCTGAAAGGATCTCTCACCTGTCCTCACCTGCCTTCACTTGTCCTCAGGTTTGGCACTAAAGAAGAGTACATGTTGTTCATGAATGACTTCGTGGAGCGTCAGTGGAGCAGCATGCAGCGTTTCCTTCAGGAGATCTCGAACCCGGACGGACTGAACCACACCGCCGGCTTCGACGGGTACATCGACCTCGGACGAGAGCTGTCCAGCCTGCACACGCTGCTGACCGAGCTCGACCAGGTAACACACCTGAACCGGTAACACACCTGAACAGGTGCCAGGTCCATAGTGAGGCTAGCTGTTTTCCTTTGTTTCCACTTTTTATTCTGAGTGAGTTAAAATCATGTCCACTGACCTGTCTGTCTGTCTCTACCTGTCTGTCTCTCTGCAGTCCTGCCTGGCGAAGCTCGGTCCTCTTCCTCGGATCCTCAGAGACGTGTCAATGGCTCTGGCTAACCCGGGGGGCGTGGTTAACCCTGGAGGTGTGGCCGTCTCCTCTCCGGAGCCTCAGCGTGTTGCGCTCCGCCCCTCTGTCCCCACCCCTGTCCCCGCCCTGTCCCCTCTGGCAGCGTGTAATCCCTCCATCGGCCTGCAGGGTGGCGTCGGACTGGATGGAGGGTTAGCACCACATGTCCTGTTAGCATTAGCATCCAGCTCAGTTCTTTCACCCAACAGGAACCGACCAATCACAGGTGGTGTTTGAGGTGGTTGCTATGGGTTTACCTGACAGTTGCTATGGGTTAAAAAGTAAATTCCAGAGGAAACCAGCTACCTGGTGCGGCCCTCACCTTCATTGGACCGCGGGGGTTTGCTTCTCCTTGGTCCGAGTCGGGTCGGGTTGCTGCTGACACCTTATTATGTTATGTTAGCTAGCTAGCAATGAGCAGCTGAGAGGAGCTAACACTTCTGGAGAGCACCTTTGCCCCTTTGTTGGTTAGCTGTTCAGAAGGTTCTCTTTGGTGTTCAGGTCAGTTGAACTGGTCCAGATCAGGTCGTTTTAGCAGGTACAAGTATCATCAGAAGAACTTCCAGCCCAGCAGACAGCAGTTTGACCCAATCACCTGCTGTGCAGTGATGGTCAGTTCAGGGACTGGACTGCATGATACAAAATGGTGTTGTCAGTATACAGGTGGATTTTCAGATGATGGAGTTTTTTATCGTGTTCTTGCCGTTTGTAAAGGTCCTGAAAGGACAATTTTTGATCAGAATATCTTTTTATTGTTACAGAAAGTTAAATTCAAACTTGACATATTATTTTCTCAAACAACTGGTTCTGGTTCTGACTCTCTGCTTTGTGTGTAGTTTGGTAGATTTTACCAGACTTCCGTCTCCGACTCCAGAGAACAAAGACCTGTTCTTCGTCACTAAAGGATCCAGCCTGCAGCCGGCATCAGGTGACCTTTGACCTTTATCGTGACCTCCTGACCTCTTTGACCTTTGACCTCTTAATCTGACCTTTGCTGATGTCACTTCCTGTAGGCCTGCAGGGCTCACCGGCTCCGAGCTCCTCCTACTCGGAGCCCAATGAGAACGAGGCGGGGTTTGAAATGACCAATGGGAGCCGGAGGGTGGGTCCAGATCTGACCAATGAGAGCCGCAGTCTGTCTCTGGTTGACCTGCAGGATTCCTCCCCTAGCGACGGCCTTGACGACAGCCAATGGCAGCGCAGGACGGGGCTCCTCCCCCTCTCCTTCCAGAACCCTGTGTATCACATGACCACCACGTCGCCACGGCAGCAGACAGAGGCCACACCTTCGGATGGATCGGCGGGGTCGCAGGGAAACGCTGATGACAGGAACGCCATGGCAACCAAACCAGCGTTTCTTACCCAGATGTCAGTGGGGCTGGGAGGGGGGGAGAGGGGGGAGAGGATGTCGGCCATGTCGAGCAGCAGCAGCGGAGAAGAATACTCGAGACGGGCGCTGTCGCTCACCGAGACAGGTACGACACGGCTGGACCAAACAGAACCTCTGAACCAGCAGTGTCTAGTCTAACAGTGAATACAGTAACAGAACCTATGAACCAGCAGTGTCCAGTCTAACAGTGAATACAGTAACAGAACCTCTGAACCAGCAGTGTCCAGTCTAACAGTGAATACAGCAGCCTACCGAGGTGGTTTTCTTGCCGGGTTTGGCTCCTGGCATCCCGGGCTGAGTCATCATAAAGTCTGTAGATCAGCTTGGTACCGTGACATTACTCGTGCTGGTCCTGTAGGTTAAAGCTTTATGTTGCCCCTCCCCCTTCAGGTAACCCCGCCCCCCCTCGTCAGAACTCGTCGGGTCCTCAGAGACGCATCGATCAGCCTCCTCCGCCCTCCTCCGCTCCACCTGGACCTCCTCGAGGTCGGACACCTCCCAGCATGCTCAGCGGTGGGGGAGGCCCCGCCTATCCTCCTCGCCCCGCCTCCGGCAGCATGATGTCATCCAGTCCTGATTGGCCAAGCAGTGGCCAGTCACGTCTCAGACAGACGTCATCGTCGTCTAAAGGAGACAGCCCTGAGAAACAGCGGCCTGCCGCCAAGGTAACAGCCCGTTGCCGTGGCAACAGAGTGTAGGGCGGAGCCTAGATTTGGGTTCACATGTTCATATTTAGGTGGTTGCCATGATTACCCGGTTGATGTGTTTATGTGTGTGTTCAGGCTCCGTCACCGTGTGCGTTGGATCGGACAGCCGCCTGGCTGCTCAACATGAACTCCACCTCCTCGTACGGCGAGACGGAGGACGATCGCCATGACGACGCCCTCATAGAGAAGGTAAGGACAGGTGTTGGGTCTGTCCCAGTTCTGGTTCTGACGACTGTGTGTCCTGCTCTGGTTCTGACTGTGTGTCCTGCTCTGTTCTGGTCCAGTACCAGCAGGAGATTGCATTGCTGCAAGAGAAATTGCGGGTTGCTGCGTTGCGTCAGGATGAGTGTGAAGCTCGACTGCTGATCCAGGATCAACAGAACCAGCGCATGCTGCAGGAGTACCAGGTGGGTCACGCACCTGATCACCTGGTGAAAGGCAGATGATCACATGACTCTGCTGGACAAATAAGAGAGAACTATGTGTTTCAGGTGCGGTTGGAGGACACAGAGAGCCGACTGAGGAGACTTCAGGACGACAAAGACCTGCAGATGAACAGCATCATCAGCAGGTCAGAAATTGTCTGTGTGCTCACCTGTCTGTCTGTCTGTCTGAACTGTCTGTCTGTCTGACCTGTCTGTCCTCTCACCTGCAGGTTGATGGCAGTAGAGGAGGAGTTGAAGAAGGATCACTCTGACATGCAGGCAGTGATCGACTCCAAACAGAAGATCATCGAGGCACAGGTACCTGTCTGTCTCTCTGACTTTCTGTCTGTCTGTCTCTCACTTCCTGTCTCTCTCTGACTTCCTGTCTGTCTCTTCCTGTCTGTCTCTGTCTCTTCCTGTCTGTCTCTCTCACTTCCTGTCTGTCTCTCAGGAGAAGAGGATTTCGAGTCTCGATGCAGCGAACTCTCGCCTGATGGCGGCATTGACTCAGCTGAAGGAGCGGTACGCTGTGACATCACAGAGGAACGGCCTGTCGCCTAGCAACACATCGTCACTGCAGATCACTGAGAACGGCGAGTTCCGTAACTCTGGCAACTGATAAGCTCTGATTGGCTGATGGAAAGAAGGGGAATGCATGAAGTGTGAGAGACAGCAGGAGGTGGGGCTAACTATGCCACGCTCCTCTTCTACAAATCAACCAATCCTCGATCGTTACATACCTGTCAATCACCTTCTGCAAACGGATCTGTTGCTAGGATACTGCTCACTTCCTGTTTTTTTTTTGCATGTTTCCTTTTTCAAGTCTGACATCATATCCTGCTTCCTTTGGCACTTCCTGTCCTGTGAGCAGGAAGTGCCCAATGACCAAACTGCACGTATTCAACTGGACCCGTTCTGGTGATGACATTTTTCAAGGGACAGTCTGTGCTAACAGAGGGTTAGCCTACCTTAGCACAAAGACTGGAAGCAGGTGGAAAACGTTAGCCGCCTTCATGTGATACTTTGTCCGCTCTGGGCTTCCGTAATTCTGAACATGGATCCAGTCCGGTCCGTTTCAGACTTTAGACGTTTGTTTGTGTCGTTTCAGAGAATTTTAACGTAAATTCAGATTTTATCGTAAAAGTTTAAAATGTGATGAAAAGTTTGTGAAAACAAACAAACAAAAACAAAAACAAACACACACACACACACACGCACACACACACACGCACGCACACACGCACACACACACACACACACACACGACCCAGTTGGACCTGGCTGTGGTTCTGTCTCTGTATTTATGAATCTTTCTGTTATTTATCCATCAGTATTTATAAAGAGAAGCTCCAATAAACTATTACACCATCAAGCTGTTGCTACTACATTTCCGTTTCTATAGTGACGCGTCAGATGTGAGTTGCTACGGCGACGCGTCAAGCTACCACACTCAGAGAGAGACAGGTGGTCAGACAGCTTTTATTGATCAGAGCAGTGAGACAGCTCATTTATGTGTAAAGAGGAAGTGATGTCACTGTCACTTATGTCACAGAACCTCCAGCGGGTCGGTGGTCCAGTACTTGTGGTTCCAGCCCAGGAACCAGCCAGTGAAGGTGGGTGGTTCGAATCCCTGTTTGACCATCACGATGGGTGTCCCTGAGTCTCGGTCCGCCGGGTCACTCTCAATGTACCTGACAGCTGTACACAAACACACACTTAACCACATGGACCAGAACCAGGTTCAATCTGAGACCTGAAGCCTGCACCAGGACAAGAGAGGTTCTCTGATCACTTCCTGTCTCTCACCTGAAGACACCGCCTCCGTCTTTTCCTCCTCGAGAGCCTCCTTTCCGATCCAAACAAACACCTGCAGGAGGACACAGGAAGAAAGGACACAAAGGGGGGGTTGGGAAGTACGTTACCATAGTGATGACAGGAGACTCACCTGGTCCCAGGTATCCAAGATCATGACATCATCAGGAGCGAGGTCAGCCTGCATCATCTCACCTGGAACCTCCTCCATCTGAACACCCACAGAGATACAGTTAGCTAGCATTAGCTCAGTTTGTTAGCTGCTGTTAGTTAAGTTTGTTAGCGAGTAGTAGTAAGTTAGCATTATGTATCACATTAGCTGGAAGCTAAAAATAACATTAGGAATAATGTTAGTCAACCTAACTATGTTAGCCACCAAGCTAACATTAGTCTGATACGTTAGCAGGCTAGCATTAGCCAGGTAACCCATAACATGCTAATATGTGACATGCTCTGCAGACTCACCAGGAAGTTCCCGGTCTTGTTGGAGCATGCGAACAGGCGAGGAGGATGATCCTCCATCGTGGTCTTCAGGCGAGGGGACCTCTTGTAGCCGTCCTGCCCCCCCAACGTATCCCAGAATGCACCTGTAAGCACACAGAGACTCTCCAGTCAGGTTTGATCCAGTTCACCTGGTTCAGACTAAACCCCGTCCCCCTCACCTTCCTCCACCCCCTCCTCCAGCATGGTCGGGGTCACCTGCAGGACTTCAGCCAGCCTCTCGGCCCCAGGGGCCTCAGCTGGACTGCTGCTGGCCCCTCTCCAGGTCCAGGATCCAGAAGGAGACATGAGGAGGAACACGTCGCTGGTGTTCAGGCTGGAGGAGGATGGGTCCACCTGAGGAGAACCAGGGTAGGTCAAACCAAATCAGCCTGATCCCGTACAGGACCTGGTCTTCTGTCTCACCTCCACAGCTCTGCAGTCTCCCGCCGGATTGGCTCGAATCTGGAAGAGGCGCGTGTCCTCTGCCTGTGATTGGCTGCCGTCTCTGGATGTCCCACCCTTGTACACCACCATTGGTTGTCCTCCGAACAGGCTCATGAGGTGGGCGGGCTCTTTTCCCTGAACCACCCGCACCTGCAGACAGGAAGTGATCGGTTACCTGTCAACAAGGTTCAGTTCAGTCTGTCACAGGAGAACTGAGTCAGCCCGGGTCCAGTACCTGAACAGGACCGCCTCCCAGTTCATCGTCCAGCTGGACTGCCAAGATGGCCGATGCTCCGAGCTCATCCTGGCTGGACTCCGCCCCCTGCCTGCAAAGAGAAGAAGACCTCCTGAAGACCAGGACAAAGGCCTCCTGAAGACCAGGACCAGGGCCTCCTGAAGACCGGGTCCCGAACCTCCTGAAGACCAGGACCCGGTGCTCACCATATGTAGATAATGTGCCCGTCTCGGTTGTCGTGGTGATATTGGTACAGGATGATGTAACTGTCTCCTCCAAAGAACTGACCGAACACAGACGGGTCCACCAGAACCTTATCGGATCCTTCGACACGCCAGATCTACGAACAAACCAGATCTCCCATGAGTCTTAGCTCCATGTGGAGCCAGCAGAGCTGCGATTGGCTGGTCAGGCCTGGCCCCACCCTCACCTGTTTGTCTCCGTCTCCTCGGTCGACCATCCCGCTCTGCGCCGCCATGGCCTCCGATTGGTGGAGCTCTGCCACATCAAACGGGACCTGTCCAATCAGAAGAGCTAGAATTAGTTTACAGGAACCATCTGGACCTGATCCTGAATCTGATTGGTCAGCCGGTTTACCTTTTTGATCTTTGCGATCTGATTGGACACATAGGCCGTTCCCATGCCGATCGTGTCGCCGGGTCCCTCCAGTCCTTAAAGAACTGTTTGAAGAGCGGCGTCTCCCCGTGCTGAGGAAGGACCTGGACCTAAGGGGGCGGGTTGGACAGGTAGACCACATGATCAGTCTGCACAGGTGAGACCATCGACATGTGAGACAGTGACCCGCTTACCTGTGTGTGTGCTGGGTAGTTCATCTTGTCAATGAACTTCTCGGCAGTCTTCATGACAGCGAGCCGCTCGTCGACGCTCGCCTCCTTACCTGCAAACACAAACACGTCTCACTGACCAATCAGGTTAGAGCTTGTCTGAACTGGTCCAGGCCGGTCCAGACCGGTTCTGATCAGTGACAGTTTGGACCTTTCCAGACGTAGATTTGTCCGTTGGCTCCATTGTCGAGGATGAAACAGTCGCCGGGCAGCAAAGCATCCTGGTGGAATGGATTCTGCTCTGCTACCATGGTAACCTCTATGTCAGAGCCGGTGTTTGACACCTGACAGACAGACAGGTAAACACTTCCTGTTGCTACTTCACAATAAAAGCCTTCCAGGAAGCTCAGGAAGCAGTGACATCATGAGTCGCTGCAGCGAGCTCATTGGACAAAGTCCGTTACCTTATAGAGCAGTGCCTGTTTCCTGTGGGAGACGTCCGTCTTGGTGTCGTCATGGTGACCGTCAGGCAAGTCCGGCTTCTCCCCAAGAACCTTAAGGTCAACAGGAAGAGGTCAGAGGTCGACAGGAAGAGGTCAGAGGTTAACAGGAAGCGGTCAGAGGTCGACAGGAAGAGGTCATGTGATCAACTCATCTCGTGTCATCACCTCCAGCATCATCTCTGGCTCCTCCCCTTCATTACAGACCACCAAAGTGGCCCGCCCACACCGCTCGTCATCACGAATACCCTTAGACACCTGTCAATCAATCAGTCAGTCAGTCAATAATGTCACTGAATAGTGATGATGTCATCAGGTGATGTCACCACTCACCATGGTGGCCTTCAGCTTCTCAAAGTGGTTACTATGGCAACCAGACCACTGGATGATTTCCTGTAACAAGAGAGAGAGAGACAGATTCAGAGAGAGACATGTCTCACCTCTCCCCCCCTGCCCATCTCACCTCTCCCAGGTCCAGGATGAAGCTGTCTCCCTGGTTGAAACTCTCCCAGCTGACAGGAACCTCCGTTGCCCTGACGACACGGCGACCTTTGACTTGCAGCAGACGCTGAACGTCCACGTCATTGGTCACCACGTGTTGGAACCCTGAGGCCACGCCCCCTTTCTGTGTGAGAGGAAGTGATGTCAGAATGACAGCTCAGGACGATTACATGAGTACTCTGATTACTTGCAGTACTCACCATGTACTTGAGTCCGGTCTTGAAGTACCCGGTGAAGGTGCTGGACTCGTGGTTCTGGACTTCGCGGTACTGGATCGGCAGCCCTTCCAGGTAGTCGTCCATCTTCACCGCAAAGATGGCCGCTGCCCCACTCTCATCTTGAGAACACTCTGAACCTGCAACGGACCAATCAGAGAGCAGGCCAACAGGCCAATCAGAGAGCAGTACTAGTGTCACGTGACAATCTGCTGTGGTTGTATTAATATTAGCACACGTATTGTACTGCAGTGTAAGTGCACAGTGTATTGCAGTGTAAGTACACAGAGTACTGCAGTACCTATCTAGTAGTGCAGGTCATATAGCAGTATAAGTACACAGTGTATCACAGTATAAGTACACAGAATACTGCAGTGCCTTTCCAGTAGTGCAGGTCATATAGCAGTATAAGTACACAGACTATCACAGTACAAGTACACAGTGTACTGCAGTACCTATCCAGTAGTGCAGGTCATATAGCAGTATAAGTACACAGAGTACTGCAGTACCTATCCAGTAGTGCAGGTCGTACTGTGTGGGTCCGGTGCGACTCTTGGTGCTGTGGAGAATCAGGTACGCGTCGCCGCTGTAGAACCCTCCGTACAGACTCTCAGGAACAGGAACCAGGTCCATCTTCTCCACCCGCCACACCTGAAGCTCCGCCCCCTGACCTGCACGCTCAAACTCAGGATGGTACACCATGATGTCACCTGTAGGGGGTGGAGTTTGAAGATCAGCTTGTTCTTTGTCCTCATCCCCACACACAAAACACCCGAGCTGCAGCTCAGAGGAACAGGAAGTGCCTCGCCCAGGTAGACAGACAGGTAGTTTCCAGTTGGAACAAAGAGGAAACTGAAAAGGCCCACAGTCAGTAAACGCCTCATGAATCAGGTAACGAGAACCTGATGAAACACTTACTGTTTTCACCTGTTTCAGCAAACACCTGAAGAATGTTTGATTTGTGAAAACTGGTTTCAGGTGTGTTTTACCTGTTTTCAGGTAGAGCTTAGCCACGCTCAGGTGTGTTTTACCTGTTTTCAGATAGATCTTAGCCACTCTCAGATGTGTTTTTCCTGCTTTAGGTGGATCTAGCAGGTAAGATCCTAAAAACAGACACAGACTCTCAGGTAATACACACCTGTTTTCAGGTGTGTTTTACCTAAGTAATCAAACTCTGAATGATAATAAAGAGAGGAACTCACCTTGTGTGGGTTGGGCGCTGCTGTCTGATGGATGAAATGAACTTGAGGAAGTCGTTCACGCTCATGAGCTCCACCTGAGAACAGAGCAGGGCGGGGCCATGGGGGAGAGGCTGCAGGCAGGTAACTCTACCTGTCCACCAGTGTTCCCTATCAGACCACACCCACACCTGAAGCACAGCTGCTCACCATCAATAAATAATCAGCTGTTTGTTTTCTATACACTACAAAAATATGTACACACAGGTACAAGTACTAATACACACTGTAAAAATACTGACAGAGGTACAAGTACTAATACACTGTAAAAATACACAGATATTAGTACTAATAGAATAATTAAACCCCATCCCAACCAGGCTGCTCAAGGATGTTTTACCTCTAGTTAGTCCTTCTTTATTGGATATGATTAATCTGTCTTTATTATCAGGATACATACCACAGTCCTTTAAAGTAGCTGTAATTAAACCTCTTCTTAAAAAGCCCACTCTAGATCCAGAGATTTTAGCCAACTACAGACCGATATCAAACCTTCCCTTTCTCTCTAAGATACTTGAGAAAGCTGTAGCCAATCAGCTGTGTGAATTTCTCCATAAGAACAGTTTATTTGAGGATTTTCAGTCAGGATTTAGAGTGCATCATAGCACAGAGACCGCACTAGTCAAAGTTACAAATGACCTCCTAATGGCATCAGACAAAGGACTTATCTCTGCACTTATCCTGTTAGATCTTAGTGCTGCATTTGACACCATTGACCATCAAATTCTCTTACAGAGACTGGAACATCAAATTGGCATCAAAGGAACCGCCCTAAACTGGTTTAAGTCGTATTTCTTAGATTGATCTCAGTTTGTTCACGTCAATGATGAATCCTCCATGCATACCAAAGTTTGTCACACAAACCTCCTCCTCTTCCTCCTCCACCTCCTCTTCTTGAGTCCCACAAGGTTCTGTACTAGGACCACTTCTGTTCAGTTTATATATGCTTCCTCTAGGGAACATTATTAGGAATCACTCCATTAATTTTCATTGTTATGCTGACGACACCCAATTATATTTATCGATCAAGCCTGATGAAACCAATCAGTTAACTAAACTCCAAGCATGCCTTAAGGACATAAAAAGTTGGATGACATCTAAAAGAGCTCATAGTACCTTACTACCCCTCTAGAACACTGCGCTCTCAGGATGCTGGGTTCCTTGTGGTTCCTATAGTCTCCAAAAGTAGATTGGGAGCCAGAGCTTTCAGCTATCAAGCTCCTGTTCTGTGGAACAAGCTACCATTTTGGGTTCGGGAGGCAGACACGGTCAACACTTTTAAGAGTAGACTTAAGATTTTCCTTTTTGATAGAGCTTATAGTTAGTGCTGGCTCAGGTCATCCCTTAGTTATGCTGCCATAGGACTAGACTGCCGGGGGACTCCCCCTCCCCTCTCCCTCTCTCTCTTTCTCTCTCTCTCTCTCTCTCTCTCTGTCTCTTTCAGGGTTATGCCTAGTCAGGCACGGTATTGGATGAAGATGCAGTCACATCTCCTTTTACTGAAATCTCTCTCTCTCTGTAAACATACATGTCTCATTAATGCATGTTACTAACTAAACTTCTTCCCTGGAGTTTCTGTGCTCTCTCGTCCAGCAGGTTCTCATGGATCGTGGCTGCTGCTGTGGTCCTGCATGACGTCCACTAGATATATTATTACTGTCATTATTGCTACCATATCTCCATTACAGTTTATAGTTAGTTTATGATTTGCTGCTGCTGTGCATCTGTGTCTCTCTATCTCTATCACAGGTTCCACTGCTACTGCAATCATTTTATCATCATTGTAATTGTACAATATGTTTGTGTTGATTTGTTCTGTACACGTGACATCTATTGCACGTCTGTCCGTCCTGGGAGAGGGATCCCTCCTCTGTGGCTCTTCCTGAGGTTTCTTCCACCTTTTTTCCCTGTTAAAAGGATTTTTTGTGGGCAAGTTTTTCCTCACTCGAACCGAGGGTCTAAGGACAGAGGGTGTCACTCCCTGTACAGATTGTAAAGCCCTGAGAGTCTAAATGTGTTTTGTGACTTTGGACTATACAAATAAAATTTGAATTTGAATTGATTTGATTTAATACACACTGTAAAAATACTCTGACACAAATATTAGTACTAATACACACTGTAAAAATACTCTGACACAGATATTAGTACTAATATACACTGTAAAAATACTCTGACGCATATTAGTACTAATACACACTGTAAAAAGCTTTTATTTTGGAATTCCCCAACCGGATGTGCTAAGATTCAATCGAGTTGTGTTTTATTGTGAAACTCCTCCCCGGGAGTGTGCTGTGTGTCGCTGTAGCTTGACGCGGTCAGCTGTCAGTTTAGGTGACAACATGTCGCAGTAAACCGGCAGATAACCGGGAATAAACCTGGTCTAACCGGGCTAACGGACAGTCGGGACGGCCCAGTTTTGGCGGGAGAATGGAGACGTTTAATAAGCTGACCAGCATGCTGCTGCACGCGCTGGAGACGGTGAGTTAGCAGCTAACGTTAGCTCGGTTAGCTTCTGTTAGCTCAAAGTTTAACAAAGTTACAGAGAGTGACGGTGGAGGAGAGACAGATAGGCAGCCTGTCTGTCTGTCTGTCTCACCCGCAGAGGGACAGACAGGCAGCCTGTTTGTGTGTCAGCCTGTCTCACTCAGAGGGACAGACAGGTTAATAACTGTGAACTTGTTTGTCTGAGTTAACAATAGTAACGTGACCGTGAAGCTAGCAGCTAACAGCTAGCCCGTGTTGTGTTTCCGGTTTACCTGTCGACGTGGAGGAATGTGGCTCAGGTGATTGCAGACAGGTGAGGACAGAGACCGGGAGGAGAGGGGAAGGGGCGGGGCGGGGGTCTGTTGATGTGACCAGCTGTGAGCCCTGTCGTCATGACAACAGAGGCGGCGCTTCCTGTCACATGACTTCACTGATGATGACGTTGATTAATAATTAATCTGTTTACCTGTCTCTCTCACCTGTCTGTCTCTCAGAGGGAGCCCTCTGTCGACCTGTTGGACTCGTTTATCGATCATTGGAAGTCGATCACTAATTATTACATCCAGACCACAGGTGAGGAGCTGCAGACACTGTTACCTGAGAACACCTGATCAGCCAATCACAGTCATCTGTGTGTGTGTGTGTGTGTGTGTGTGTGTAGATGAAAGTCGTCCTGTCAGACAGACAGACATCCCGTGGCGTCTCAAACAGATGTTGGATATCCTGGTGTATGAGGAGAAGCAACAGGTAATAATAATAATAATAATAATAATAATAATACATTTTATTTCATAGGCGCCTTTCTGTCACCCAAGAACACCGTACAAAAAATGAGAGTAGACAGCAAATAACAGAAACAAACAAAAAGAACCAAAAGTATATCAAATTACAAGAATACAACATAAAAACATGTTAAAATAGGACAGTGCAATTGAATCAGATGGAAAAGGCTACACATATATACACCTGAACACACCTGAACAGTGCATCATGGGAAGCCCGCAGTCAGTCTAGTCCTGTAGCAACAAAGCTAAGGAAGACTCACCTGGTCAGGTGTAGTCATGATTTAAGGAGGTCTGGATAGAGAAAGATTCATCATGTTTAAGTTACATTATAATTTAGTTACATTGTAATTAAGTTACATTGTATGAACACGTGAAGGCAAACAAAGAAAACTGATTCAACATGTCAACAGCATTTATGTTCAATGTAATACATCATCAATAAAACAAGAAAAGTCAGACAGAGCAGAACATGCACTGTCTAATTAATTGATGTATTGATATATTGTTTAATATATTGATGTATTGTTGTATTAATATATTGATGTATTGATATATTGTTGTATTGATATATTGTTGTAATGTTGTATTAATATGTTGTTATCAGGCTGTGGACGACTCTGCATCATGTCTGGATTATCTGCTGCAGCACAAACTGTTGGAGACGCTGTGCACTCTGGGAAAGGCTCAGGTAACAACAACCGACCTGGACACAATATTTAGGGAGCGGTCCTATATCAAATATATACCTCCTGTGTCCTTCCCTAAACACCTTTACTTGACCTCCATAGAAAATCATCAAGGAAAGGTATGAAGGAGAGGTGATAAGAAAAGGTGTGAAGGAGAGGTGATAATGAAAGGTGTGAAGGAGAGGTGATGAGGAGTTAGGAGAAGTGTAGGACGGTGTTCAGACTACGTCATGATGTGACAGAAGATGTTATTGACAACAGTATTTGACAAACATTTACACAACGTTTGTCAAACAGCTGTGTGTGTGAACGCAGCTCCACAGTCAACAACAGAACACACTCCATGATCAAAGTTTTTACATCACGTCAACACGTATGTTCATATTCACACGCTCTCTCTGCTGCAGGCTGCATCACACAGTTTAAATACACTGATGGTTTTAATGACAGAACGCTGCGTCCATTTTAAGGAACTGTGGGAGGCTGCACCTCCTTTCCTTTCCTAAAGGATGGTCCAGTGTCTCCTCTGAAGGAGATAATAAAGGAAACATTGATACTTTAATTTCACTCAGTGAGGAACCTTCATGAGACAAACTGAATATTCAACCACAGCCTGACTCTGACCTGCACTCAGGGTTTAATCCTCCTCCTCTTCCTCCTCCACCTCCTCTTCCTCTTCCTCCTCAGTATCCTCCAGGTATGGTCCAGCAGGTGTTGGTGTTCTTCTCTAAGTTCTTGTCTCAGATGCAGAAGCCTCTCCTCCACCTGGTTAATGTCTACAGACCTGTTGAGGTAAACTCTGATAAACAGGTATGAACGGGTATCAGCAGGTATGAACGGGTATGAACAGGTATGAACGGGTATGAACAGGTATGAACGGGTATGAACAGGTATGATGTGACATATACAGTGTCGTATCAGGTCATGCAACTGTGCTGACGATGTCACTGTCTGACATCACCTCTGCTCACCTCAGAAGCTGATTCGTCTCTGTGCACTTCCTGGTTCTCTCACTGAGAAGGAGGAAGCTCAGTTCTTATTGGTCGTCTGCTCCAGAGTCAAACAAGACCCGCACATGCTCAGACACGTCTTAGAGGTCAGCTGAGCACACTCTGATAACAGTTCATTAAACAGGAAGTAACTGTGTCTGTGACTTCCTGTTGGAAACGACTGCAGCGGTTCATCTCTGTCCATGTTTTTAGATTATGGACCAACCAGCAACCAGGACACCCACCTCTGACCAATCAGAGCTCTGCACACAAGCCTCCAATCATGGGACAGAGCCACCACTGCCCTCCAGCCAATCAGATTCATCTACCTCCAGCCTCGTCCAGTCCGGTCTGCTGTCGGTTCTGTTGCAGCTCACCAAGAGTCAGGTAACTGAGCAGCTTCAGGCCAGACGGATCACGTTTATTCAGGCTGACATGTTCATGGTCACGCTATCATCACGTTATGGTCATGCTGTCATCATGTTATCATGTTATCATCATGTTATTATCATGGTATGGTCATGGTATGGTCATGCCTCCTCACGGTCTACATGTGTGTCTCCACAGAGACCCTCAGTGTGTCTGAAGGCCTATGAAGGCCTCCTGCTGCTGTCCTCGGTCCAGTCTGGATCTTCAGGGGAGATTCTCTGTGATCACACCCAGCTGGGAGAGCTGCTGGCTGGGAGGCTGCTGGAGCTTCACTCCCTGCTGCCTCTGGAGAGTCTGGATCCTGGAGAGGTTCAGAGCTGGCCTCACACACCGTGGAGGTACACACACTGAATACACACATGAAGTACTGTACTGTGTTAACATGTACTCTGTGTACTCTGTACTGCAGTATTAATGTGTACTCTGTACTGGAGTATTAACTGTACTCTGTACTGCAGTATTAATGTGTACTCTGTGTACTCTGTACTGCAGTATTAATGTGTACTCTGTGTACTCTGTACTGCAGTATTAATGTGTACTCTGTGTACGCTGTACTGCAGTATTAATGTGTACTTTGTGTACTTTGTACTGCAGTATTAACATGTACTCTGTGTACTCTGTACTGCAGTATTAATGTGTACTCTGTGTACTCTGTACTGCAGTATTAACGTGTACTCTGTGTACTCTCAGCTCACAGTTCTCGCGCTGCAGCTCTGATCTCAGGTCAGTGTCTCCTGCTTCTGATCACATGACTAACTTCTTCTCATGGTTCGACTTCCTGGATCACCTAACGAGAGAAGCACCTGAGGTACACACAGCTGTCTGTCATCCTGTGTGCTGATAGCCCAGCCCCCTCACCTGTGTGTGTGATCACCTGACTGTGTGTGTTCGCAGGTGTTAGCAGTGAAGCTAGCCCGGTGTGTCCACCAGCTGTGGTTGTCAGACGTCGTCCAGCCTCAGCTGCAGCACACGTTAGTCCACCTGTCCTCTGGTCTGAGTCCTGTTCAGGTAAACGTACAGTCCTGTCTCTGACGTCCAGGTGTGTCTGTGTGGTCCAGGTGTGAACAGGTGGTCCTGTTCTCCACCTCCCTCCTCTGTGCTGCCGTCAGACTGGTCCAGTCCCCCTTCCTGCTGGATCAGCTGGTCCACTTCCTGTTGAAGACGGACACGCTGACACACCTGCTGCTGCAGCGCTGTGACCACATCTCAGACCAGGTGAGTCCAGGTAAACAGCTACAGGTGAGTCCAGGTAAACAGCTACAGGTGAGTCCACCTACACAGCTACAGGAGCCCTGCAGGGATAAAGACACTGCAGGTCACCTGTCTGTCTGTCCTCAGACCTGTCTGTCTGTCCTTAGATCAGCATGCTGTCACTCTCTCTGGTGGAGGAGTTACTACAGAAGCCTCACAGGGACATTTTGGACGTCCTGGTTTTGAGTTTCCTGCAAAGTCGGACTTACCTGTCTCCACCTGCAGCAGGACAGGATGACAGGCCCGCCGAGACCGTTGAAACCGCAGAGGACAGCGAGTAAGTCCGAGCCCGAGAACCTGTCTGCAGGATGGACGGACAGGAGGTGGGTCAGTAATCGTGTTTGTGTTTGGTCCAATCAGTGACCTGGAGGAGGACCCGTTCTTCTCTGACGGCGTGATGTCAGACAGCGAGCTGCTTCCTCCTCCCTCCTCCTCCTCGGCTCCGCCTCCTCCCTTTGGACAGGGATCAGCTGCTGATGTCGTCAACAGGTAACTCACCTGTCTGACCCCGCCCACACCACTGACCCCGCCCACACTACTGACCCCTCCCTGTGTGTGTGTGTGTGTGTGTGTGTGTGTGTATATGTGTGTGTGTGTGTGTGTGTCTGTATATGTGTGTGTGTGTGTCTGTGTGTGTGTGCAGCTTCCTGTGCTTGGTTCCGGTTCAGGTCCGGTCTGCTCAGCTGCTTCAGGAGGGCGGATATGAGTCGTACGTCCACGACGCTCACACACTGGTCAGAACTCACACTGACTTTTATTTTGAAATGACTTCCTGTTTGAGGACCTGTTGCCATGGTACCAGTCCTGTACCTGACGTGTCCTCCTGTCGTCCAGGTGACAGAGTGTCAGTCTCTCTCTCTGTCGTGGGATTGGCCGGTCTCTCTTTCTCCTCCCTCCTCCTCACCTGAACACTTCTTTGAAGGTCACCTGTTCAAGGTTCTCTTCGACCGGCTGGGCCGGGTCCTGGAGCAGGTATGCCACTCTGACCTGTCTGTCTCTCACCTACCTGTCTGTCTCTGACCTGTCTGTCTCTGACCTGTCTGTCTTTCACCTGTCTGCCTCTTACCTGCCTGTCTCTCCTGTCTCTCACCTACCGACCTGTCTGTCTGCCAGCCGTATGAGTTGAACCTCCAGCTGACGGCCGTTCTATCGAGGCTGTCGTCCTTCAATCATCCTCTGCTCAACGAGTACCTGCTCAACCCCTACATCCACCTGTCTCACTGCTCCAGGTCGCTTTTCTCTGTACTCATCAGGGTAAGACATGCAGACACCTGTCTCACTGCTCTAAGTCAGAGCAGTACTCCATCATCCTGTCTGTCTCTCTGCCTGTCTGTCTCTCAGTTGATGGGGGAGTTGATGCAGAGGATCCAGCTGGTCTCCAATCTGACAGACAGACTGTTGAACGCCAGGAGACACCTGCTGGGACTGGACCACAATGCAGGGTAACTACCTGTCTGTCTGCCTGTCCTTGTGTCAGCCTGTGTGTTCACCTGTGTGTGTCTGCCTGTCTGTGTTCAGCTGTGTGTGTTCACCTGTGTGTGTTTACCTGTGTGTGTGTCTTCAGACTGGAGCACCTGACCCTGCTGAGAGGACTGATTGTCCTCGAGGAGTTCTGTAAAGAGCTCGCTGCCATCGCCTTCGTCAAGCTGCCCCTGGACCAGCAATGACTCACAGTTACACAGTTACTGGTATGGCTGAGGACACACGGGAAGTTCCACCTGAGGACACAGACAGGTACAGCTGAGTAAACTGGAACTACACCTGACCTACACCTGGACAACACCTGGACTCTCTGAACTTTTTTACCTGTTGTTGAGAACCTGATTGAAGCCTGTGTGAGGTGACCCTGAATGCATCATCGTCTCGGCCTTAATGAACGCCACGGTGCTTCATCAGACAGTGACATCAGAGTTTTAGACTTCATTGATTAAATCAGGACGAATGTTAATTAATTAAATAATTAACATCAAAGTATTGATACACTGAGAAGATAATGATTGGACGACAGGACAGATTCCAATGAACTGATTGGATAATGAGTGGAGTGGGTGGGGCCTCACATGTTGGTGTGAGGAGCTTTGTGGGTTAAATGTTAAAAACTTTTTAATCAAAGAAAAGTGACGTCACTGATGATGTCATAAAGTTTGTTAAATCAAACTTTATTAGTTACAGCTGATGACGTAAATAAAGTTTTTATTGTATTTATAGAACGTTTATAAAAAGTGTATTTAACGTTTATTTAATGTTTATATGAAGTGAAAACGTGAAAATATGAAAACAAACAAAACAAACAGATGAAAACAAGTCTCTGTTCCTTTAATGTTCCTTTATTGTTTTCTGAATGTTTCTTTAATGTAAAGGTTCCACAGAGACTGAGTAATAAAACAATGAACATGTTTTTAAAGTTTATTTTTATTATTTGTCTTTTTGTTCAAACTGAAAAAAACTTTATTTAAAATGTTTTGCTTGTTGAGTTTGAAAAAAAATCAATTAAAGAAAATATTTGTGTGATGTCATCAGTTCATTCAAACGTTTTATTTAAACCATTGAGACTATTGCGGCTTTCCAAATCCTTTAAAGTCGCTAGAGAGGCTGAGATTAGGTCCTGTATGTTTGGTATGACACGCTGATGCTCAGAGAAGCACGGTGAGTCCAGGTAGGTTTCAAAGTATTTAATGAGAAACACAAAGTTACCGGTGGATTTCCACTTACATGCGCACATCAGATGGAAGGAACGTGTACACTGTTGGCATGTATCAAAGCAATCAAACTAAACAAAAAGCAGTCAACAAAAAATTACGGCTACCTAACCTGTCTCTCTCCTCCCCTAGTGCAGGTGATTCAGCCACTAATATAACCTACGGCTATCATCGGCTGGCACCCATGTGACCCAAACCACACATATCACCGTGGCAACCAGACCAAATAAATCAAACCCAGAATACTGATAAGCAAAACAATATATGGCTCCTACAGAGACTTTAAGTCATCATCATGTATAACCAGTTTAAACCAGTGTCGGAGTGTAACTGTGGTAACTATGTTCAGCTGTTCTGGTTACATTACTTCTGATCAAAAACTACAAGGAATTGTGGGACGGCATTATCTCCTTTCTTTTGGTAAAGGATGGTTCAGTGTCTCCTCTGCTAAAGGAGACAAGAAAGGAAGTAGTGAAGCTCTTTTCCTTCTTCAGAGAATTCAAACAGCTCTTATCATGGCTGACACTTAAATCCTTCTGGGTCATTTCACTCAGTGAGGAACCTTCCTGAACAAAAAGACTATTGGACCGGAGCCTTTGAGTTTGGTTGTTTCTAAATTGAGTTACCTGCAAATGTTGAAAGTGAAACCTGATTAGATTCAATAAAGGATTCAAAAGGAATCAGATGGTGGATTTGGACTGAATCAGATGAATCAAATCTCAACCCTCCATGTGAACAGAAAAACCAAACTGTGTATGAGAGTGATGTAATGTGGCCTATGAAAGCCTCCTGCTGCTGTCCTCGGTCCAGTCTGGATCTTCAGGGGAGATTCTCTGTGATCACACCCAGCTGGGAGAGCTGCTGGCTGGGAGGCTGCTGGAGCTTCACTCCCTGCTGCCTCTGGAGAGTCTGGATCCTGGAGAGGTTCAGAGCTGGCCTCACACACCGTGGAGGTACACACACACTGAATACACACATGAAGTACTGCAGTATTAACATGTACTCTGTGTACTCTGTACTGCAGTATTCACGTGTACTCTGTGTATTCTGTACTGCAGTATTACTCTACTCTGTGTTTCGCGCTGCAGCTCTGATCTCAGGTCAGTGTCTCCTGCTTCTGATCACATGACTAACTTCTTCTCATGGTTCGACTTCCTGGATCACCTAACGAGAGAAGCACCTGAGGTACACACAGCTGTCTGTCATCCTGTGTGCTGATAGCCCCGCCCCCTCACCTGTGTGTGTGATCACCTGACTGTGTGTGTTCGCAGGTGTTAGCAGTGAAGCTAGCCCGGTGTGTCCACCAGCTGTGGTTGTCAGACGTCGTCCAGCCTCAGCTGCAGCACACGTTAGTCCACCTGTCCTCTGGTCTGAGTCCTGTTCAGGTAAACGTACAGTCCTGTCTCTGACGTCCAGGTGTGTCTGTGTGGTCCAGGTGTGAACAGGTGGTCCTGTTCTCCACCTCCCTCCTCTGTGCTGCCGTCAGACTGGTCCAGTCCCCCTTCCTGCTGGATCAGCTGGTCCACTTCCTGTTGAAGACGGACACACTGACACACCTGCTGCTGCAGCGCTGTGACCACATCTCAGACCAGGTGAGTCCAGGTAAGGTCTGTAGTGTTAACATGTACTCTGTGTACTCTGTACTGCAGTATTAATGTGTACTCTGTACTGGAGTATTAACTGTACTCTGTACTGCAGTATTAATGTGTACTCTGTGTACTCTGTACTGCAGTCTTAATGTGTACTCTGTGTACGCTGTACTGCAGTATTAATGTGTACTTTGTGTACTTTGTACTGCAGTATTAACATGTACTCTGTGTACTCTGTACTGCAGTACTAATGTGTACTCTGTACTGCAGTATTAACTGTACTCTGTATTGCAGTATTAATGTGTACTCTGTGTACGCTGTACTGCAGTATTAATGTGTACTGTGTACTGCAGTATTGACTGTACTCTGTACTGCAGTATTAACTGTACTCTGTACTGCAGTATTAATGTGTACTTTGTGTACTCTCAGCTCACAGTTCTCGCGCTGCAGCTCTGATCTCAGGTCAGCATCTCCTGCTTCTGATCACATGACTAACTTCTTCTCATGGTTCGACTTCCTGGAGCACCTGATGAGAGAAGCACCTGAAGCACCCTGCAAATGTTGAAAGTGAAACCTGATTAGATTCAATAAAGGATTCAAAAGGAATCAGATCGTGGATTTGGACTGAATCAGATTAATCAAATCCCAACCCTCCATGTGAACAGAAAAACCAAACTGTGTATGAGAGTGATGTAATGTGGGGTTGGGTAATGTGGCTCAGAGGTAGAGCAGGTCGTCCACTAATCAGATGATCGGTGGTTCAATCCCCGGCTCCTCCAGTCTGCATGTTGAAGTGTCCTTGGGCAAAATACTGAACCCCAAATTGCTCCCAGTGTGTGAATGGTTAGTTCCTCGAACTGATGAGCAGCCAGCGCCATCAGTGTATGAATGTGTGTGAATGGGTGAATGAGATATGTAGTGTAAAGCTTTGAGTGGTCTGAAGACTAGAAAGGTTATACAAGTACAGTCCATTTACATTAATGTCCATGTTTGCATGCTGAAAGATGCTGGTCTGACCCCTCCTCCTTTCAGGGTGGAGCCTGCTGGAGTCCGATGGTTGAGACCAGGTCTGTGTAAGTGTCTTTTTAATTTGATTCATGAAAACAAACCATCTTGTTTTTTTGAACTGAGAGGGTGAGGGGGGGGAAGTCATACTTTTGCTGACCGCATGATCTTGGAGGAAACCGATGATTTTATGGATTGTTGGACTATTCACTGCTTGTGTTTTAACATTAATAAATATGCAAATCAGAACTCCAGCGATGTTTTATTGAACAGCCAGCGCATCCGGCAGGTAAAGTTTTCCCCTACTTAGCCTCTCGGTGACTATATTATTTTTTTAATAGTCACCCAAACATCACGGTTTCTATGTCATGCACAATGACAAAGAAACATTCCTCTCCTCCTCGGTCTCTAATAGAGTAGCAGTGTATGTGGACTGTCCTGCTGGCACTTTGTCCTTCTCCTCTGACAAACTGATCCACCTCCACACCTTCAACAGCACATTCACTGAACCTTTTTATCCTGGGTTTGGGTACTGGTGGTTCAGTTTGCCTGATTCAGTTTTTTTGGTGTCTGTGTGGTCTGTAGGACGGAGAGTCTCCTCCTGTTAGACAAACATTGTCTCTGCTGAACAGATCAGTTGAGTGTGTCCAGGATCACACAGCTGATGTTATTTCTGTCCCACACCATGTGTCCCTGGTTAGATTCTGGTGGGGGACCTTTGCTGCATGGAGACTCCCATGTTTCCTGTCTGCGTCTCCTACATGTCTGTAAAGACAAAATGTCCAAAACAAAGACAGAAAACCTGAAATAAAATGTGTCATGAGCACAGAGCATGATGGGATACGTGTAAGGACAACAATATGAGCCACAAGGGTCACCCCCCCTTGTGGCCCAATTGTTGAAAAACGTGTGCTAAAGTGCCCTCTTGGGAGTCAAAACACATGTTAAAGTGCCCTATTTGAAGCCAAAATGCATACTAAAGTGTCCTCTTGGGAGCCAAAACGTGCTAAAGTGCCCTCAAGTGCCCCCTTGGGAGCCAAAACGTGTGCTAAAGTGCCCTCAAGTGCCCCCTTGGGAGCCAAAACGCGTGCTAAAGTGCCCTCTTGGGAGCCAAAACGTGCTAAACTGCCCTCAAGTGCCCTCTTGGGAACCAAAACTCGCTAAAGTGTCCTATTGGGAGGCAAAAACACGTGCTAAAGTGCCCTCCTGGTTGGCAAATACATTAAATTGCCCTCTTGTGTGGAAAAATAACTCCCCTCTTCTAAGTTCTATTATTAGGTAAAAATGCCTATTGCATGTTTAAGGAGGAGCTACCTCACTACGTCTTGTGGGAATAGCTTTTCAAAGCTAGCAAGTTAAGTATTATAACCCAATGCTAACCCAAGTAAAAAAGTTGGGTTAGCATTGCATATCAGGGTTTCCACCAGGTTTAAGTTGACTCCCCGCCGTTGTGAAATATATGATACCTGCAGTTTGTAGGCTTCACTGTACATATAGATTTCTGTTTCAGGACAAAAGGAAATGATGATTATCAGTGGGCCACATTGATCATATCAATCATTGATTATTACATGAATGTGACTGTGTGAATAAAGACTTTATACTGCTTAATAATCATTATTTTGTCTCTCTCTCAGTTCTGTGTAACAAACTGACTGAACAATTATACAGAGATGATAAACTATGATGAATGTTGGCGCCCTCTGGTGGCCAGAGTCACACACTACAACACTATCCTGCCACATCATGAACAAGACAATGACTTAGTTGTAATGAAGCTCTTTATTTCATAGCTCATAATCCATTTCATGTCAGAAGATATGCTTTGAAGCAGGGAGTTATGGGATGGAAAACCACAGCCGCTTGAAATTTGAGTGAAATGTGTTTCAGTTCCCTCTAACATGTGAGGCCTGTATAGCTCCATAACTAGAAAGGGGGTTACTATTAGTAACTAACAGCAGCTACTGTTCTCATTACTACTTGATTTTCTGTTCTTCATCTTATGGATGTGAATGTGTTAGACGTTGTGTTTCACCTCTGCTTGGCATTTTTACAGTGCGTCTCCTGGTTGTCTGCTTGGTCTTCATTTTTTACAGTGTAGGAGGAGCTTCTGGCGGGAACGTCACATCCTATGTGGATCCAGTTGAGAGGATAGGTGACTTTACTGCCCTGCGCTGCCTCTCAGGCCACACAAAGTGGAGCTTGTTCAGCCTAAGAGAGGAAGCCTGCAGACATTACTCAGGGATTAAGTAAACCCTGTGACCTCAGAATGATTTGATAGAAAGTCTGATTAATATTAAACAGAGAAGTGAGCATCAATCAATCAAAGCAGTCAGACAAAATGTTTTTGTGATGACATTGATAAGTGTTCTCTGTAGGTCTCGTGCACAGACAGTAAAGAAGTGACCGGATGAAGCTCTTTGCTCATTTCCTGTCTGACTGACTGACTTCCTGTGGGAAGACAAACTATGACACATGAAATCTAATATTTGTTGGTGCCACGTGAGTTGGTGTGACGGTAAAGTGAAGCCGTTTAACAACAGTGCTGCTCTGTGGAGCTTTGTGCTCCTTGTCTGTGCAGATATTAACACGTCAAAACTAATCAAACTGATCAACAGAGGCAGTGCTCTGTGCTGCGTTCACGGTTACTCCTCTGTTTAGTTTCACTTTAGGTTCACTGTGTAAGGTTGTGTCGCAGTTAGTTTTCTCCGTGTGAGCCTCCAGCTGAAGGTAAGGAACAAGTTTTTAATGTGTGACTCGTTAACACAAGCTGTCGTCAGCTTAGCTACACTAGAAACAGCAACAACGTGCCGCTCTATTCTTCATCTGTCCAAAGTCACAGCTCTGAGTTTAACTGTGAACTGAAGGAGCTCAGACACCGATATCCGCCATGTAGTGTGTGTGAACGGTGGAATAAGAGTAGAAGCAGAGTGAGTTGATGCTCAGGAGTTGAACACAGAGTCTTTATTAATGTGGAGCTCCACTTACAGATGACTGAAGCAGCTGTTACTGCCTGAATCAGCCTGTGGAGGAGGCGGAGACGAGCCGCTGCTCTCCCGCTGTCTGAGCCACTAAAAGCGGCTTTATCTCTGGAGAACAGCGGCTCGTGTCGGTGAATGGTCTGTCATTATATTGATACAGAACTGATGTGGAGACAGCAGGAAGGAGCTTTCAAGTTTAACAACAAAAAGAACAACTTTGATCACTTCAACAACAAACTTGCAACTTGCCCGGTCGCCTAGCACACTGATCTCAAAGTGGGGGTCGGGACACACTCGGGGGTCGCGAGGCAAGATTTATTTTTTATTTTTTTCAGAAATCAGATAAAATTAAAAAAATTAGAAATAACATTTTAGCCACGATTGTAACAAAACATAAAAAAGTAGTTACATTTAAAATAAAAGCCTTTTGATTGTCTTTGCCCCATCTGACCTCTGATGTGATTAACGACAGATTAATGACAATATTAAGACGTCACGGAGACTACGTCCAGGTTTTAGACAGCGTTAATTAAAGTCTGCGTAAATTTAAGCTTTAATATAATTTAAACAGGTGAGGTGGGACTTATGGACGTTGAAATGTTCTGTAACCAGCCTCAAGGTTGGCACTTGGTTTAATGGTGGTACCAAGAAACCCCCAGGCATACAGAAATGGTTTGACCTGAGTTATGTTGTTGAGTCTTACTTATTATTTTTTTTAAATAATTTAAAACGAACCACTTAACTGCTTCACTGCTTGCAGCAGGGGGTAAAAATAACCTCCTCTGATTTTATTTTTGAATTAAATACATAAACTTTTGTGTGTCACGAGATGAGCTGTCCTCACTTCTTTCTGTCAGTCCCATGAAGTCAGTTTGTGTCCATCTGTTCTCTGTCCTCTAGTGTCTGTCATGTTTTCAGTGTTTTCAGGTATTCTTCATGGTACTTTAGAGTTTGTTATTTCCTGATGTTGCCGACATCGGTTTTGTCATTTTATTCTGGCAAGAGGAACAGTTCTACAGAACGAAAAGACAGTCCCACGCTGATTCTCATACACTTCTAGGAGTATTCCTCATTATTATGATTTACTTATCGGTCACATGTGGCTACAGTGGAATGTACTCATCATTATCAAACCCCACTAACAAGCTCTGCCTGACTGTGTGAATAAGGTCAAGTTTATACATCAAACAGCTACTGCTACAAACAACTTGTGTTGTAGCCAATTTTTCATGTGCGGTAATGTGGGGTGTGGTAATGTGGGGTGTTGTGTTTGTGACGTCACCTGCACAGCTGACCGATTCACAGGTGTATGGAATTAGGAGTAAAGGTTAGAAAAGGAAGTCACGGGTGGACAGGTGGTGGGGAAAATCACAACTTAGGAGTAGGAAGCCACAGAGTTTTGTAACCGCGCGCGTGTGTGTGTATATATTAAAGGTGCTGTGCGTTTTATCACTTCAGTTTTGCTTAAGTTAACGAGCACAGTTTAAGTCATTTATCCATCATTTATTCATTTAGTACACCCGTATTTTTTGTAGTTTGTTAATTTGCATTAATAAAACGTCAAAGCATTCTTTCTTGGAAGATCTGATTTTTTGCCACCACTACGAGTTACAAAGGACTTCAAATTCCCTCAAGTGGCTTTTTTTGGTTTTCGGATAGCCACTACATAAATGAGACCGATTTTTAGGTGAAAGGTACTGAGTGAAACCAAACAAGACTATTAGGCACACAGTGTTACACTAAAAAACTTTTCAGAATATTACTAAGGCTGCAACTAATGATTGTTTTGGTTGTCGACTAATCTATCGATTACTCACGATTATTTCTGCTGAAATAGAACAAAACAGAAAGTTGCATCATTTCAGAAGCTGAAGTCTGTGCATCATGTTTTATCACTGTCTATTGCTGATATTTTAATTGATTAAATATCTTACAAATTAATTATTAATATGCTCCAAATCACAGATTACCACTGACATGAAGTGGAGGTTTACTATTCTGTGTAATATCCAATTCATGACATCACTGATTTGTACTGATTTAATGTCCTACACATGAATTATTATTGATATCGTCTCTGTTGGGCAGAAACCTCTTATGTTTATAAATGATTGTACTGGCCACTTTTCAAGTCTGTGCACATAATTAACAAAAGAAAGTGTTCAAAGAGCGTCACCTGATCCTTATATATCTCCACTGCACCTGTCTGATTAAATGGGGGAGCACAAGCTCACAACAATCGCAGAGCTTCACATTTTGTATTTTAATAAATCTGTTTTGGTTGCACACTAATAGATGAATATGTCTTTCATTTGGGTTTGATTTGCTTGTAGGTTGGTAATATAAAGACACATGAACATTTAGGACCAGATGTGACTGATAAAATCAGTCATCACTGATCAGTGTGGGAGATAGGAGGTCTCTGCCCGACAGCAACGATATTACTGTTGCTAATCAGTACAAAAGTGTCTTTATGTCCGATAACTCACTGATAACTGAGACAAATAACTTGGATTTTATTTTAGTTGAAAATAAAAGTTTGTGTTTGAGGTGCTCATGCATTGCTGTAGTGCTGCCATGATATGACAGAGTTTACTTAAACCTTCTGTGGTACCGTGCCAGTCTTCATTAGTACATTTCCTGTAGTGTGTGCTTGTAGTGTTAATGAGATTTGCTCCAGCTGAAATCTTTGAAACTTATTTTATGTAGCAGTCTGTGATCACACAGTGGTGTTTAATAAAACAATGTGTTGACGGATTTTTATTGTGGACATAATCGATTACGTCGACTAATCATTGCAGCCCCAAATATTACAGAGATCAAACGTGGCTATATATGGTTATAAAGAAGAAGCATGTAATATAAATTTCCCACTACACTGATAAACCATAAAAGGTTGCTGATGATGTCATCCTGCCCTTATTCCCTTATTCTCAGAGCGCAGTACTTCCTGTTTGAAGCAGTCAGAGACAATTAGAAAGGAGACGTCACTTCCTGTATCTGTGTCACATGGGTTCAGTCTCTGTCGCCCCCTTTAGGAGACCAGCAGCAGATGGACAAGTCAAATATGAAGTCACCTTCTATATCAGGGGTCGGCAATTAGCGGCCCGCGGGCCAAAACTGGCCCGCCATCAATTATATCTGGCCCGCTAGATGACGTTGATTTATTTTAAAATATATATATTTTTAAATATATCTTTTAAACCATGTTTTCTGTCAAAAATACAACAATTCCACAGATTTCACAACATTTATTGAAAAGTAGCCGATAAGTAACGTGACAAAACAGCAGCCAGAACATCCTTGCAGCCTCTTTACTTGACGCACAGGTTGGAACGCTAATTGGCACGTGCGTGCTGTAACCTGTGGAAAATAAAAGTGTCCTGTGTCCTTCTTGCAACGGACAACGTGAACAAATATGTTTCATTATATAAAAAAAACCCAAAACCAAACACGGTCGGCTCAAATATCAAATAGCCTAATTAAAAAATGTGAATGCACATCAGCGGCATGGGGAAACAGATCTGCGCTGCTGTATACATCAGTTACGGCAAGTTGCTAGGGCAGGTTGCCTGTTTCGTGACAGACGCCAGGAGATGCAGCAGTGGGCGTAATAACAGCACATAGAAGCAAATTAATGTTTTAAATTAAATTAAATGCATTTTTAAAGTTAAATAACATTTATTTTTAATAGAATAGAAAAAATAGAAAACCTTTTTTTTTTTCCAGTAGGAAAGCATGGTCATGGCCCGCGATGGAATTGTCAGAAAAAAAATTGGCCCAGGTCCAAACTTATTTGCCGACCCCTGTTCTATATTTAAAGGTGTGTTCCATGTCAGTCCATGTTGTTGGTAATACTTTGTACTTTAACTTGAGGAACACTTTGAATGCAGGACTTTTACTTTGACAGAGTATTTTCACAGTGTAGTATTAATAGTTCAGAGTACTTGTTGTACCGCTGTTTCTCTGATTTGATGTTATTGATGACCTCCAGTACTCAGGCCTGCTGCTCTTCACTGTTCACCTTCTGTGTTGAACAATAAAGTTCAAACTTCTCTGTCCAATAACAAATATTGATCATGTATTGACTGTAGACTGACAGTGGTGTTTTCTAACTGTCTGTTCAGTCTGAGCACAGAAGCTTCAGTCGACTCTGATGGAAAACAGATTAAGAGAAAGGGTCAGTCAGTGATCATCAACATGGGGCTCAAAGCTTTCTCCACCTGTCTTTACAAATCATGCGGCGCCATCTGGTGGAGCCAAAGTCAACTGCAGGATGTCAGTTGTCTGAACACAGATTCCATCTGAAATGATGAACATCAGAAACTTTCTTGTCACATTAGTCTTTGTTAATCAGTGGAGGAGCAGCTGATCTTTGTACAGGACGAATGATGACAGGATGATTTGAGTCCATGTGCACATGAATGATTTGTGTTTCCTCTCCAGATCAAAGTGTGTGTGAGCTGATGTGGATGTGAGTTGAGCAGCATGAATCAGTGTGAGGACAGAGAGGACGGAGTCCTCCTCTAAAACCACTCTGTGTGGGGAACATGACAGCCAGACCAAAGCTCAGAGGTGAGATGAGGATCTCTAACTGTCCACGACTCTTCTCCATGTCACAGCTCAGCACTAAAATCACTCCACCATCATTATTCACACTCAAAGCTCTGTGTGTGTTCTGTTGAAGCCCACAACAGACTCTGAGACCAGACGCTGCTGGACCTGGACCCAGCTGTGTGTCCATGAAGAGTGACCAGTCAATGGGTTTTCTTATTGAATTTAAACAAAGACATTTATCAAACAGAAAGTAAGTTATTATCCTTTAATTGTTGATAATTATTCATATTTTATATTTTAATAAGTATTTTATCGAAGAATACTTTTACTAAACATGTGAACTTTGTTTTTTCTGTTAGGATCTATCAGAGACCAGACTCTGAACCCAACTGCGTGTCCTTCAACAGTGACCAGTCAATGGAGCCACCACTACTTTTCAATGGACAACCTCTACCAATAACAGAGTAAGTTCTGTACACGTGACATCTATTGCACGTTTGTCCGTCCTCCGTCCTAGGAGAGGGATCCCTCCTCTGTGGCTCTTCCTGAGGTTTCTTCCACCTTTTTTCCCTGTTAAAAGGGTTTTTTGTGGGCAAGTTTTTCCTCACTCGAACCGAGGGTCTAAGGACAGAGGGTGTCACTCCCTGTACAGATTGTAAAGCCCGCAAAGGAAAATGTACTTTGTGACTTTGGGCTATACAAATAAAATTTGATTTGATTTGATTTGATTTAAGTCTCACCTGGAGCTGAACCTGAACTGAGCTGTTTGTCATATTTCCCTTGTTATGTTGCTCACTGGTAATATTTAAGCAGTATTACATGAGAGGATGTGCTTTACCATCGTTATTGGGACGACAGTGGTATGGTCACATATAAACACAAATTGTATAAATACGACACATATAAACACAAGCTGAATGAATACCACACATATAAACACAAACTGAATAAATACCACACATATAAACACAAACTGAATAAATACCACACATAAAAACACAAACTGAATGAATACCACACAGATAAACACTAAACTGAATAAATATCACACATATAAACACAAATTGTATAAATACCACACATATAAACACAAATTGAATAAATACCACACATATAAACACAACCTGAATAGATATCACACATATAAACACAAGCTGAATGAATACCACACAGATAAACACTAAACTGAATAAATATCAAACACATAAACACAAATTGTATAAATACCACACATATAAACACAAACTGAATAAATACCAGACATATAAACACAAATTGAATAAATATCACGCATATCAACACTAAACTGAATAAATACCACACATATAAACACAAACTGAATAAATACCACACATAGAAACACAAACTGAATGAATACCACACAGATAAACACTAAACTGAATAAATATCACACATATAAACACAAACTGTATTAATACCACACATATAAACACAAACTGAATAAATATCACACATATAAACACAAACTGAATAAATACCACACATAGAAACACAAACTGAATGAATACCACACAGATAAACACTAAACTAAATAAATATCACACACATAAATACAAATTGTATAAATACCACACATATAAACACAAATTGTATAAATACCACACATATAAACACTAAACTGAATAAATACCACACATATAAACACAAACTGAATAAATACCACACATAGAAACAAACTGAATAAATACCACACAGATAAAGACTAAACTGAATAAATATCACACATATAAACACAAACTGTATAAATGCCACACATATAAACACAAATTGAATAAATACCACACATATAAACACAACCTGAATAGATATCACACATATAAACACAAGCTGAATGAATACCACACAGATAAACACTAAACTGAATAACTATCACACATATAAACACAAATTGTATTAATACCACACATATAAACACAAATTGTATTAATACCACACATATAAACACAAACTGAATAAATATCACACATATAAACACTAAACTGAATAAATATAACACATATAAACACAAATTGTATAAATACCACACATATAAACACAAATTGTATAAATACCACACATATAAACACAAACTGAATAAATACCACACATAGAAACACAAACTAAATAAATATCACACAGATAAACATTAAACTGAATAAATACCAATTCAAATGGATGGGAGTTTTCTATGTAACTGAAAAATCCTGCATTTTGGCCCATTTTTATGTGTGTAAATTTTAATGGTAATATGGTAGCATTAATGATAATAATAATAATAATTTATGTAGTGGATGTCGTGCAAGGCCACAGAAGCAGCCATAATCCACAAGAAACTGACGAGACGAGAAAGCACAAAAAAATGTAGCATTACATGTTGCCCAGAGAAGTATGTTCCAGCTTTGATTTGATCCAGTAGTCATGACTTACTACCAATTTTGACTGGACAGTTTGCAGCCAATCATCTTATTTCTATAATATTATATATAAACAATACAGAAACCAGACAAGCTGCTGAACCAACACAGTAAAGTGAAAGCTGCACAGAAATGCAGACTGGACTGTTGATTCCCAGTGGGATCAGCAATACGACCAACACTTTAATGTCAGGGGAAAGCATCTGATTCAATGTTGGAATCAACACTTGAACTCAAAGGACCTTTACCTTGTGTTTGTCTCTGTGTGGACAGACATAATGTGAGCTCATTCTTCATGATTCCTCCACAGAGTGGACCAGGAGAGCTCAGAGGTTCCCAGTGGTCAGTCTGCCCAGCAGCATCAAACACACCTGGACTCCATATTTATGGTCTGTACATGGACAACAACTACTTTTACATCTGTTCTGTTCACAATCATCTCCATGCTGCACTCTTTAGACCAATGGATTGTCAGTCTGTCCAACATGGATCTGATGTTTGGCTCCATGATTTGACTTTGATTGTGTCATTCATATAATATTCTGTTCCAGCTGCTGGAGGAGAACATTGTCACTTTTGTGAAGAACGAGCTGAAGAGGATCCAGAAGGGTCTGAGTTCAGATGAGCCAGGATGCTTAGAGAGTCAGAGGGAGGATGAGGAGGTGTTGGACGGTGAGGATGAAGAGCAGAGGAGGAGCAGCAGAGAGTCATTTCTGAAGATCACACTGCACTTCCTGAGGAGAATGAAGCAGGAGGAGCTGGCTGACTGTCTGCAGAGCAGTAAGAGGATTTCTCTAAAGATTTAACATGATGGATGAATGAGACGTTTACTGATGTCTCAACAGATGGACACAAATATGTTTACATAGATTCTTTAGGGGAATTACATTGTCATATTTTCTTCATGAATCACTGAATGATCTTATTTGTTGTGTCTTCATTCAGGAAGTTATTCTGGAGTTTGTCCTAAACTTAAATCTCACCTGAAGAAGAAGTTCCAGTGTGTGTTTGAGGGGATTGCTAAAGCAGGAAACCCAACCCTTCTGAACCAGATCTACACAGAGCTCTACATCACAGAGGGAGGGACTGCAGAGGTCAATGATGAACATGAGGTCAGACAGATTGAAACAGCATCCAGGAAACCAGACAGACCAGAAACAACAATCAGACAAGAAGACATCTTTAAAGCCTCACCTGGAAGAGATGAACCAATCAGAACAGTGATGACAAAGGGAGTGGCTGGCATTGGGAAAACAGTCTTAACACAGAAGTTCACTCTGGACTGGGCTGAAGACAAAGCCAACCAGGACATACAGTTCACATTTCCATTCACTTTCAGAGAGCTGAATGTGCTGAAAGAGAAACAGTTCAGCTTGGTGGAACTTGTTCATCACTTCTTCACTGAAACCAAAGAAGCAGGAATCTGCAGGTTTCAAGACTTCCAGGTTGTGTTCATCTTTGACGGTCTGGATGAGTGTCGACTTCCTCTGGACTTCCACAACACTGAGATCCTGACTGATGTTACAGAGTCCACCTCAGTGGATGTGCTGCTGACAAACCTCATCAGGGGGAAACTGCTTCCCTTTGCTCGCCTCTGGATAACCACAAGACCTGCAGCAGCCAATCATATCCCTCCTGACTGTGTTGACATGGTGACAGAGGTCAGAGGGTTCACTGACCCACAGAAGGACGAGTACTTCAGGAAGAGATTCAGAGACAAGAAGCAGGCCAGCAGAATCATCTCCCACATCAAGACATCACAAAGCCTCCACATCATGTGCCACATCCCAGTCTTCTGCTGGATCTCTGCTACAGTTCTGGAGGATCTGTTGAATACCAGAGAGGGAGGAGAGCTGCCCAAGACCCTGACTGAGATGTACATCCACTTCCTGGTGGTTCAGTCCAAAGTGAAGAACATCAAGTACCATGGAGGGGCTGGGTCAGATCCACACTGGAGTCCAGAAAGCAGGAAGATGATTGAGTCTCTGGGAAAACTGGCTTTTGAGCAGCTGCAGAAAGGAAACCTGATCTTCTATGAATCAGACCTGACAGAGTGTGGCATCGATATCATAGAAGCCTCAGTGTACTCAGGAATGTTCACACAGATCTTTAAAGAGGAGAGAGGACTGTACCAGGACAAGGTGTTCTGCTTCGTCCATCTGAGTGTTCAGGAGTTTCTGGCTGCTCTTCATGTCCATCTGACCTTCATCAACTCTGGAGTCAATCTGCTGTCTGAAGAACAGACAACATCCAGGTCTAAAGTCTTCAGGGACAAATCTAAACTAACACACTTCTACCAGAGTGCTGTGGACGAGGCCTTACAGAGTCTAAATGGACACCTGGACTTGTTCCTCCGCTTCCTCCTGGGACTTTCACTGCAGACCAATCAGACTCTCCTACGAGGTCTGCTGACACAGACAGGAAGTAGCTCACAGACCAATCAGGAAACAGTCGAGTACATCAAGAAGAAGATTGAAGAGACTCCCTCTGCAGAGAGAAGCATCAACCTGTTCCACTGTCTGAATGAACTGAATGATCGTTCTCTAGTGGAGGAGATCCAACAGTCCCTGAGTTCAGGAAGACTCTCCACAGAGAAACTCTCTCCTGCTCAGTGGTCAGCTCTGGTCTTCATCTTACTGTCATCAGAAGAAGATCTGGACGTGTTTGACCTGAAGAAATTCTCTGCTTCAGAGGAGGCTCTTCTGAGGCTGCTGCCAGTGGTCAAAGCCTCCAAGAAAGCTCTGTAAGTGTGATTTATTCATGTAAATTAAACAACTTTGGTATCCTTTAACCGGAAAAAAAACAAACTTATCTTTCCCTTTTTGTTGTTTCTCTAGGCTGACTGGCTGTAACCTCTCAGAGAGAAGCTGTGAAGCTCTGTCTTCGGTTATCAGCTCCCCGTCCTCTAGTCTGAAAGATCTGGACCTGAGTAACAACAACCTGCAGGATTCAGGAGTGAAGCTGTTGTCTGCTGGACTGGAGAGTCCACACTGTACACTGGAAAGTCTCAGGTGAGAATTCATTAAGCCCTTTGACTGATGACTGTCTGAACTGCATTAGTCGATTGGTTGTTTCTCCCCCACAAATTGCCAACAAAGGAAATATTCTTTCACCTATTTTCACTTTCAAACAGAATAAAAGAACCATAGACCTTCTGAACCAAGTTTGGGTCTTTCACCAAACTAAGACTGTTTGCTTAATCTTCCCAGTGTTCCAGCCATCAGCAACTATGGTTTGGTCAAAATAATGCTTCAATTTATCTTAGGTGGTGTGAAAATATTCTAGCTCTACATGCTGTTTTTTTTCACATTTCCTCTCTCTGCTGTTTCTGGCCTCTTTTTGCTACTGTGTTAGCTTGCTAAACAGCGGCATTCATTTGTTCACTGGAGGCAGACCATTAAAGCTGGAGTGTAGGAATTTTACATATAAATGAATTTCCATTACAGTCAAGCCCTTACCTAACAAGTTCACACAATGCTGATTAAGCCGACCACAAGTTTTTAAATCTGGAGTCTACATCAGTTTTCCCGCATAGGAGCACCATGGATGCACAACCAGTAATACCAGTGTTTTAAACCAAAACTGGTTCATCTAAGTAACACCAGTGGAAGAGGCCCAATCCATCCTGAGAGGGATTATCAATAATAATAATAATAATAATAATAATAATAATAATAATAATAATAATAATAATGATAATAATAATAATAATAACTTTATTTATATAGCACCTTTTAAAAAAAACTGTTTTACAAAGTGCTTTAGCAGCAGACCCAACAGAAGGCCACACAGTTATAAAAGAAATCAACAAACAACAAATAGAAGATTAAGAGATAATAAGATTTTCTAAAAAATCAGGCATGTTCCTAATGTTTGTCCTCAGGATGAATTGTAGTGGCCCAGAAATCTGTTGTTTCACCATTAAACTGGAACTTGTAACATAAGTGTATATTGTCTGATCTGCCACAAACTGCATGTTTGATAAGAGTCCTGCCCTGGACAAATCTACATGCCAATGTTCAGAGATAGTCACATGACATGTGGTCAGCATTTGATATGATAGAACATCATGTAGAATTAGCAGACACTGTCTCGTGGCACATAGTGGACACATGGTGGCACATAGTGGACACATATCTCATTTGGTGCAGTGTTTGAAATTTGTGAAAATTCAGAGCCATAAAATTCAGGGGAAATTAATTGTGTATTTGACTGACGCAGCAGGACCCTCAGATGATCTTCCATGTGTGTTGTTTTGTGTGTTTTCAGGCTGTCAGGCTGTCTGATCACAGAGGAAGGCTGTACTTCTCTGGCCTCAGCTCTGAGCTCCAACCCCTCCCATCTGAGAGAGCTGGACTTGAGCTACAATCATCCAGGAGACTCAGGAGTGAAGCTGCTGTCTGCTGGACTGGAGGATCCACACTGGAGACTGGACACTCTCAGGTATGAATAGGGCCTACTACAGCCACAGACGTAGATATAACGGAGGTGGATCCAATAGCACATACAGGCAGGAAAGTACAGTTACTGCCAGCATCAAGGGACTTTTCCGGACTGGCTTCACTCTGGAGATGTGAGATGAATTTTCATTGACTGGGGAAGCTTTAATTTCACTGCTGCTGGGTTGATAATTCTTTCAATTTCAAAGGGACAGATGAACCTGGGTGATAGTTTCTTGAATTCTAGGAATGTCTTGGGTGAACAGCAATAAGTTTTTTGCCAACCTGGTAAGCGGGGGCTGGGGTGCAATGGCTGTTGGTGGTGGCAGAGTAGCGGTCAGAAGCACGCAGCAGGGGCCTCATGTACAAAAGGCTGCGTATGCACAAAAACGTGGCTCACGTTCAGATGTATAAAACGTGAAATGGCCGTGGAAATGTGCGGTGCCCCACGCCAACTTCATGGCTGGCGTACGCACGTTTCTACAGCTAATGTCCCTTTGGCGACACTTAGAGACGATGCTGGGAAACTGTTAATAATGTGAAAACAAGTAGTCATCAGAGTGATGCACACATCAGAGCATAGCTGCGGGAAAATATTCTCAGCAGGGGGCGCTGAGAAAAAAAAGCTCTGCGCTGCACTTAACTCGCAACTCGCTACGTTGATTAAAAAATATACCAGCGCGGCTTGACTCCTTCATGATGGCATAATTGTTACATATATTACTGCGTTATTTATTCACAAAGCCAACCAGAAATTACACAATGATACAAGTGAAGCATATGTAGCCTACGTGTAGTACACGAATATGTAAACCAGCGCGATGTACATTTGGGTATGTGCGCATTGAAATGTCATGTTTTTGGTTTTCTTTATTTTCTGCTGGTGAAATTAGAGCTACAGAGCTTTCTAACAAGCCCCTGATTGTCTCCCTGTGTTCAGTATTCATGTCAGTAAAAGCAGGCGTAAAGTTGGAAATGTCAGCCGCGGCGCACTTCTGCATTCATTAATTGTGTGGTTCATTAAAGTGGTGTATTCTGCCTTCATCTGGTGGGCTCCCACCACTCCGGTGAGAGCTGTGTCACCCACAGAGGCCACTCTCTTGTCGAAGGGGGAGAGTTCCTCCACTCCTGTCTCCCCGCCTGTTGCAGTCATGCTTCGGCGGTGGGCAGAAACCCTCCGCTTCACCTCCACTTTGAGATCTGACCATTTTTTTTAACCTGTGTGTGTGCGCTGCTCGGATCCCACGGCATTTACAGCCTCACACACCCTCCCACTCACGGCTTTTATCCCTGTTTACAGGAATCTCTTTGCGTGTCTCCACTTCATTCACTAGAAGCTCTAGCTCAGACTCTGTGAAATTCCTTTTCTTTTGTTCATTGTGTTATCTGATCAGACAAAGAGGTGAATCTCAGGTCCAGGGCCTATTTAAATTGATTTGCATATTTAAATGGGGGCGTGGACAGGGAGGAGTTTGGCACCTCTGCATGTGCGCTCAATTCCACGTTGATTGGGATGTACAAAAGAAACGTGCTTGGATCCATGCCTACGCACACTTTGATACATCTGAATTTATTTGTACGACAGTTTCTGGGTTTTGGCGTACGCCAAGTTTCAGTAGGAAATCCACGCCAATCCAAGTCTTTGTACACAAGGCCCCAGGGATCTTCCCACGGCTGGGGGCGTGAACTGATCTACCACCAAGATGGTTGTGTTATTATCTGATGGTGGCAGACTGGTGAAGAAATCTAGGGAGATGTGGGACTCGCTGGGGCTAGGCTGGTCCTCCAGAGCGTCCCTCACTCTCCTTTTCGCCCTCCCAGGTGACTGCCAGAAATAGGTTTGGAGCAGGGAGGATGGGGTCACCTCCTGGAGATGGGCCCACTCCACCTTGGAAACGATGGGACAGGGCATCAGACTTGACATTGCGGGAACCAGGACAATAGGAGAGGGTTGAGTTGTCTTGTCTGGAGTTAAGCTGCTTGGCTGTGCAAATATACTAGGTTCTTGTGATCTGTCCATACCAGATAAGGCAACTTGGTCTCTTCAAGCCTGTGGCGCATTCCTCTAAGGCCAACTTCACTGCCAGGAGTTCCTGGTTCCCAATGTCATAATTCCTCTCTGCAGGGTTGAGACGACGTGAAAAGAAGGCTATGATATGATAAAAATCAGACCTTACCTAACTCAACATGCTACTCAACTCCCGACAGAAGCTGTAGTCATCTCAAGACTAGATTACTGTAGCGTCCTCCTGACGGGCCTCCCAGCCTGCACAGTGAAACCCCTTCAGATGATCCAGAACGCGGCGGCATGCCTAACTCCTTTAATTGTCACAGCACTTGCAGCTGCACTAACACTTTATTATCACACTATACCTTAATTGTTCCCTTCTCTGACACTTTGGATAAAAGCGTCAGCTAAATGACTAAATGTAAATGCAAATGTAGATAGGAATCAGGTGTGTGCGCACGTGAGTAGCCGGTATTCGTGATAGTCCTGATCGTAGTGGACCAGGGGTGTGGCAGAGTCATTGAATGAAGTTAGCTGAGAAATGCAGATTGTGACAGTAGATGAACCATCACACATGTAGCAAGCCCTTTCCTTTGCTCACAACAGAAACAGCACATGTTCTTGAGGTAGTGTTGTCAATCCCACATAGAGCAGGTGGTGGGGTTTGGCCAGATGAACTGTGAGGCAGACATTGTGCAGGCTTGAGAAGTTACTGCAAATCTTGCTGTTTCATTCCTCCATTTTCAGTTCTTCAGTTCATTTCAGGCGTCAAGGCAACATGGAATGAAGCTGAGTTGTGAGTGATTATTGATAATCACAGAAGGCTGGATGCACATAATGTGTATGAGTGATGTAATGTCTATCAGTGTCCATGTTTGCATGCTGAAAAAGGATGTGCTAGTCTGACTCCCCTCCTCCTTTCAGGGTGGACCCTGCTGGAGTCCAATGCTTGAAACCAGGTCTGAGGAAGTGTAAGTGTGTTTTTTCTTCTTTTTTTAACAAGCGTGTTTATTAATTTTCAGAGAACATTATCACACAACAACAAATAATACAGGTGCAAAACATAACATTCACAGTAAGGCTCACCTTCAGTAAGGTAAACATGATAGGGCAGTAGAATAAGATATTTGGCACGGTCCAAAACAGAAGTCATCCTTAAGAGTCACTGGTGGTAAAAAGTTATCTTAGTTATCCTGAAGAGAAAAGCACAAAAACAGACAAATATACTAAATACATAGCAATACTCATTTGTTGATGGTTGACATACAAGGGGAGCATGCCTCCAATGATTTCCTTCCTTCGAAGAACACCACAAAAGATCTCCACATACTGTCAAAATGAGATATTTACCCTTCAACGCAAAAGTGAGTTTTTCCAGTGCAAGAGAGTTTGACAGTCCTGCAAGCCAGACAATAATGTTTGGTTTGGTAGAGGATTTCCAGGATTTGGCTATAGTATGTTTAGCTTGTAACATGCAAAACGTAATCATAGACTTGATTGCCTTGCTAAGGTTATGATTTACAGGAAAAATACCAAAGATGCACAGTTTGGCACATATTAATAGTTTTATACCTGTGACATGTAAAATCATATCCAACACGTCAATCCAAAAAGCCTGGATCTGTGGGCAGTCCCATAGGCAGTGATATAATGTGCCCTTTCTACCACATTTGTAGCACATGTGAATTTATTTAGCTGAGTTGGCGTTACATATATTCTCCTTATCCACTTATACTGAAGTAATTTAAAATGGGTATTTATTGTTTGTGTTTGTGTCTATTTTAAGCAAATCTTCAAGTCAAGTAAGTCCTCACACCATGCCAATCTTTTATTATCTGAGGAAACCTTTGATTATCTGCAGATATTTTAAAAAGTATTTTGGTTGGATGTCATATTTTCATCTCAAACCTTCAAATGACATGAGAATGTTATGGTTTAATAGATCTGCTATTTTACTTAGGCCTTTGTTTGCCTAAATTTTGTTTACCAGGTGTAAAATCACTGTTACCCCAGATTGGTGTAAATTGAGATAATACAGGTATTTCACCTTTATGTTCATATACCTCATACCATACCAGAATGTTGTTTTTAACAAAGAGATTATGTGTTAATGTTTTTAATTCTTTTAATTTAGCTGAATATAAATATGAATTGAGTGGTAGAGGGGAATCCAGGACCATGGTGTTTCTTGTGAGAACCAACAGGAGGCGGTATCGAGTTGGGCTGCCCAATAATACCATTGCAGGTTTGCAGTTTCAAGCCTCCTCTATCATAGGGGAGATAAAGCAGAGATAAGCGAAGTCTAGCCCGTCTGTTGTTCCAAATGAAATTACAGAACATGCTTTTCATCTTTGAAAAAATGAATAGGAGGACCAAGAGGAATGGAATGAAAAAGGTAAAGAAATTTCAGAAGAACATTCATCTTAAGTATATTGATACGCCCTATCATAGAAATTGGTGACATGGACCATTTATTCATAGATTCAGAAACTGACTCTATCACTGGATTATAATTTGACTGATTACTAAATTGTCAATTTTAAGGGTAATTCTAATACCAAGATAAGTGAAGCTATCTCTAACTATTTTGAATGGTGTTTGAACTGGAGGATTTATTCTTTCAGAATGCTTAAGGAAAAGAATAGCAGATTTTGATTCATTAATTTTATATTCCGAAAGCTTACTAAACAAGCTAATGGCATCAAACAAGCTATATAGTGACTGTTCTAAGTGGGATAAAAAACAAACAAACTACAATATCATCCGTGAATAAGCCTATTTTGTTAATCTTATTTATTTAAATGCCAGTAATATTCTGATTACTCCTAATGGCAATAGCCAAGGGCTCAATTGCAATGAAAGGGACAGCCTTGGTGTGTGCCTCTTGAAAGATTGAAAGGTTTGGATATAATATCATTAGATAATACTGATGCAACCGAGTTATCATACAAAACTTTAATCCAATTAGAAAAATAATTACCAAAGCCAAAATGAGCAAGTGCTTTGTGGAGGTATCGATGCTGAACTCGATCAAACGCTTATTCTGCATCCAACAAAAGTACTGCTGTATCTAGATGTTCTGTCTTTGCATAAATAATATTGAGAACCCTTCAGACACAGTGGAAAGCTTGATGCCCCCTAACAAACCCATTTTGGTCTGGATCAGTATCAAGTATCTTTCAAGCCTTCGTGCCAATATTTTAGCAATAATTTCCGCGTCAGAATAAATAAATGTAATTGGTTAATAGGAATCACATTTTGTTGCTGATTTCCCAATTTTTCCCAGGTTTCATTATCAAAATTGTAAGTGCATTACACAAGGATGGTGAAAGTTTGCCAGAATTAAAGCTTTCTATAAACATATCTAATAGTGGTGATATTAGCTTGTTCTTAAAAAATTTATAGATGTCAATAGGTAGTCCATCCTGGCCAGGGGGCTTTCCCACTTTCATCTTGTCAGTTGCTTCAGAAATTTCAGCTGATGTGATAGGAGAATCTAAATCAGCATTAGCTTCCTCACTAAGTGAAGGGAGTGTTAACTGATAAAAAAATCTTGAAAAGATTAGTCACTAAACATGCTGATGAGTATAACTGTGTGTAATATGATTAAAAAATGTATTAATAATGTGAGGATCTGATGTTTTATCTCCATCAGCAGTAACAATCTCTCTGATAATTTGTTCATTTTGTTGTTTTTAAGCGCCATGCAAGTAATTTCCCTACCTTCTCTCCCTGATCATAATAGGTCTGCTTCAGTCTAATTAAATCTGCCAGGGCTTTATTGATGGATAACCTGTTATACGTTGCTTTTAGAATTGCTAATTTCTGTTTTTTTTTCTTTACTATTATCACCAGTTATTTCCTATTCAAATTCCTTCATATCCCTTTCCAGTTCCAATATCTCTAAATATTGTTTATTTGATTTATTTCTTGTGTATCCCATCATTTGACCCCTAACGAAAGCTTTGAAAGCCTCCCATCTTTCTGAGGCAGATGTTTCTGTTGTGCTCAACTGAAAATAGTCAGCAATATTTTGCCCGACAAGGAATTTGGGATTTTGTAACCACTTTGGCTTTAGGCGCCAAGGAGTTTTTCCTTTGACAGCAGTTGTAGTTGAGTAATTAAGCAGAAGTAAAGCATGACTGGAAATGAGAATACTCTTGTATATACAACCGCTAACATTAGTAATAAGCAATTTGGACATAAGGAAGTAATCTATGCGACTGTAAGTATTATGGGTACTGGAAGAGAGTATTCAAGAGTATTCTTTCTTTGTAGGGTTTTCTACATTCCAAATATCAATTAGGTTAAGCTCCTGCATTAATTGGTGGATTATTTTCCTGCTTCTTGCATGGGAAGTGTGTTTTTAATTTAATTCATGAAAGCAAACCATCTTCAAACTGTGACATCACTCCTTCAAATCTCTGATGTCATCATCAATAAATGAACAGATGATAGATTAATAACTGTCTTGTTCTCTCCATCAGATTCTTGTGAAGTCACAGTCGACACAAACACAGTACACAGAAACATCAAACTGTCTGACAACAACAGGAAAATCACACTTGTAGAGGAGGATCAGTCATATCCTGATCATCCAGACAGATTTGACTGTCCTCAGCTGCTGTGTAGAACTGGTCTGACTGGTCGCTGCTACTGGGAGGTCGAGTGGAGCGGAAGAGTTTCTGTATCAGTGAGTTACAGAGGAATCAGAAGAAAAGGAGACAGTGAAGACTGCGTGTTTGGAGAGAATGATCATTCCTGGAGGCTGATCTGTACTGATGGTGGTCGTTACTTTGTCTGGTACAATAATATTAGAACATCCATCTCCTCCTCCTCCTCGGTCTCTAACAGAGTAGCAGTGTATGTGGACTGTCCTGCTGGCTCTCTGTCCTTCTACAGAGTCTACTCTGACAAACTGATCCACCTCCACACCTTCAACAGCACATTCACTGAACCTCTTTATCCTGGGTTTGGGTTTGGGTTCTTAACTGGTTCCTCAGTGTCTCTGTGTTCTCTGTAGGATGGAGCGTCTCCTCCTGTTAGCTCAAACATCAGTTGAGTCTGTACAGGATAACAGTTGCATAAGCAGACTCAAGTAACATATGATCTCTTACCCTGTAGACATGCAAGTATTGTGTTACAATGATAGAACATATTCAAACATATGCATATTTATTATCCTGTTTATTATTATGTTTTCTTTGTGTAGGGAGTATCAATGTTTGTTTCTACATTCTTGACTAAATATACTTCTACTTACTTAATTCTACTTACTGCCACCATGTCCTTTTGTTTGTTTTTGTTAACTTATATATAGAGAGAGTAATGGTGGCCTCAAATTTAAAAAAGACTAAAAAATATGTATTTATTTTGTGAAAACTTGTGCATAAAATAAAGCCCGATATATCTTCTTCTGTGCCAGAGAGTGCCATTTTGTCCAAAAACGATTCAAAACACATCAGTGAATCTTAATTATTATGAACACACTAGTTTTTTTGACAGTCACACATGTGTATATATACATCACGATCCTGCTGCTTCAAATACTCACGAGAGCAACAAATGTGGATTAATCCTCTGTTGAAAATAGTCCCAGACAAATGCACTGTTTCTACCTGTATATCTGATAAAAGCTACAGTGAGTAGCTGTTGGAAGGGAAGCAGATGGATGAAGTTAAACCAGTTTGTTTTTAAGGCAGGTTTGGTCGGGGGCTGGACATGGATGACACAGGCAGAGTCTCCCCAGGAGGCTGGATCTAGAGCAGGGCTTGGTGGAGCAGGCGAGGGCAAGAGGTCAGGAAGTCAAGGGCTGGAGAGCTGAGGCAACAATCTACAGGGGCGATCACAAAAAGTCAGCACAAGAAAAAACGTCAGAACGATATCTGTGGGCTTGATGCACAGTCCTAACGGATCAGTGGCTACGATCTGGCAGCGTGGTAGTGGCAGGGCTGAGTATAAGAAGGTTGCAGGATGATTGCAGGATTGGGTGCAGCTGGTGGTTCCTGCTCTGCTCTGTCTCCAGCACACCTGAAACACTCACACACACAAAGACTGGGGACAGGACAATTAACCCCTGGAGGTAGGAGTGGCAGAGGCAGATGCCACATTTTCCTCTACACCAGGGTACAAGACAGGGCTGCCCCTTGAGCCCCCTAATTTTTGCATTGGCGTTAGAACCTTTAGCAAGGAATAACACAAATATCAAGGGTATCCAAGCTGGAAAGATGGAACACAAATTACTTTGCGGATGACATTCTGCTACTGACCTCAAATCCAGAAACAGCTGTCCCTCAAATTCTTTCTTTGATTGATACCTTCTCCTATATCTCAGGTTACAAAATAAACTCCTGTCTAGATTGTGCCCACCTAGTATTAGACAGAACTGGCAGTTTAAATGGCTTCCTTTGGGTCTAGTGTATCTGGGAATAAAGCTTACACCAGGTTTAAAAGACATAATGACAGAAAACATCCTCCCCCTACTTCTGAAAATCCAGAGTACTCAAAACTGGGCTAAAATAGGGTTATCTCTGCTAGGAAAAATAAACATTCTTAAAATGATGGTTGTTCCACAACTTAACTATATCATATACCTATTACCTATGAGCTTCCCTCCCTCACTGCTTAAAAGATTTAATGCAGCGGTAGCTGCTTTTTTGTGGGGAGGTAAAAGACCTCGTTTAAATAGAGTTAAAATGTATGGTGCGAAGGAGGACGGAGGCCTCAACCTGCCAAGAGTGGACTGGTACCACTATGCCTTTTCTCTTAATCAGCTGGCCAAAATATATATTGCAGAGGACCAATCTCTGGGTTGGGTCTTGATTGAAAAAGAATTTCAATCCAATTACAGGCTTTTATTTCACAAAGTGATGGAGAAATTCCATCTAGGAATCCATTATTGTTGTTTGCAAGAGAAACCTGGCAAGCATCACATCGTCTTATTGGCCTAAACGCTTCTTTTACTAGAAGGTCATCTCAATGGCATAATAAACTACTGAAAGTGGGTAAAAAAAAACAAAAATACTCTTTACTGGAGGTCATGGGTTGAAGCAGGGATTATTTTTATTGGAGATGTTTTCGAGGGTGATAATTTTATGTCTTTTGTGCAACTGGTAACTAAATATAGAATCCCTAAACGAGACTTTTGGAAATATTTGCAATTAAGAAGCTATATAATGTCTGCACAGTGAAAACTCCCCCTATTGCCTCAAACAGAGTTACAAAAACTAGTGCAGGGCGATCAGGGGGCTAGAGGTGGGGCATCTAGTTGTTACAGTCTTATGAGACAATTTCACCCACCAAAACTTGAGGGTCTCAAGAGAGCATAGGAGGCAGATTTACAGGGCGACATAATTATGGAGAAATGGAAGGAAATAACCGGATCCTGGTATAAGACATCTAGAGAGATGCAGACCCGCTTAATTACATGTAAAATCAAATCAAATCAAATTTTATTTGTATAGCCCAAAGTCACAAAATACATTTGCCTCGGAGGGCTTTACAATCTGTACAGGGAGTGACACCCTCTGTCCTTAGACCCTCGGTTCGAGTGAGGAAAAACTTGCCCACAAAAAAACCTTTTAACAGGGAAAAAAGGTGGAAGAAACCTCAGGAAGAGCCACAGAGGAGGGATCCCTCTCCCAGGACGGACAGACGTGCAATAGATGTCACGTGTACAGAACAAATCAACACAAACATATTGTACAATTACAATGAATGATAAAATGACAATGAATTACAATGAATGATAAAATGACCACAGTAGCAGATATGGTAGCAATAATGACAGTAATAATATATGTAGTGGACGTTGCGCAGGATCACAGCAGCAGCCACGATCCACGAGAACCTGCTGGACGAGAGAGCACAAAACTCCGGGAAGTTCGGTTAGTAGCATGCATTAATGAGACATGTATGTCCACTGATGGTGAGAGAGAAAGAGGAGAGAGAGGGGAGGGAGAGGAGAGAGGGAGGGAGGGAGAGAGGAGAGAGAGAGAGAGAGAGAGATGGAGGGAGGGAGGGGGAGTCCCCCGGCAGTCTAATCCTATGGCAGCATAACTAAGGGATGACCTGAGCCAGCCCTAACTATAAGCTCTATCAAAAAGGAAAGTCTTAAGTCTACTCTTAAAAGTGTTGACTGTGTCTGCCTCCCGAACCCGGAATGGTAGTTTGTTCCACAGAAGAGGAGCCTGATAGCTGAAAGCTCTGGCTCCCAATCTACTTTTGGAGACTATAGGAACCACAAGGAACCCAGCATCCTGAGAGCGCAGTGTTCTAGAGGGGTAGTAAGGTACTATGAGCTCTTTTAGATATGATGGTGCCTGACCATGAAGAGCTTTGTAAGTAAGGAGAAGAATTTTAAATTCTATTCTAGATTTGATAGGTAGCCAATGCAAGGAAGCCAAAATGGGAGAGATGTGATCTCTGATCTTGGTTCCTGTCAGAACACGTGCAGCAGCATTTTGAATTAGCTGCAAAGTCCTAAGAGACTTATTGGAGCAACCTTACGTAAGCAAGGTTATGTAAGTGGAAGAATGCAGTCCTCGAAATTTGTTTTATGTGGACAAATCCTGATCAAAAACAACTCCAAAATTCTTTACGGTGGAGCTAGAGGCCAGGGTGATCCCGTCTAGAGTAACTAAGTCTCTAGAAAGAGAGTTTCTGAGGTGTTTCGGTCCAATTACAAGAACTTCAGTTTTGTCTGAATTTAACATTAGAAAATTGTAGGTCATCCAACTTTTTATATCCTTAAGGCATGCTTGGAGTTTAGTTAATTGATTTGTTTCATCAGGCTTGATCGATAAATATAATTGGGTGTCGTCAGCATAACAATGAAAATTGATAGAGTGATTCCTAATAATGTTCCCTAAAGGAAGCATATATAAACTAAATAGAAGTGGTCCTAGTACAGAACCTTGTGGGACTCCATGACAAACTTTGGTATGCATGGAGAATTCATCATTGACGTGAACAAACTGAGATCGATCTAAGAAATACGACTTAAACCAGCTTAGGGCGGTTCCTTTGATGCCAATTTGATGTTCCAGTCTCTGTAAGAGAATTTGATGGTCAATGGTGTCAAATGCGGCACTAAGATCTAACAGTACAAGTACAGAGATGAGTCCTTTGTCTGATGCCAGTAGGAGGTCATTTGTCACTTTGACTCTTTCTCTCACCATCAGTGGACATACATGTCTCATTAATGCATGCTACTAACCGAACTTCCCCGGAGTTTTTGTGCTCTGTCGTCCAGCAGGTTCTCGTGGATCGTGGCTGCTGCTGTGATCCTGCGCAACGTCCACTACATATATTATTACTGTCATTATTGCTACCATATCTGCTACTGTGGTCATTTTATCATTCATTGTAATTCATTGTCATTTTATCATTCATTGTAATTGTACAATATGTTTGTGTTGACTTGTTCTGTACACGTGACATCTATTGCACGTCTGTCCGTCCTGGGAGAGGGATCCCTCCTCTGTGGCTCTTCCTGAGGTTTCTTCCACCTTTTTTCCCTGTTAAAAGGGTTTTTTGTGGGCAAGTTTTTCCTCACTCGAACCGAGGGTCTAAGGACAGAGGGTGTCACTCCCTGTACAGATTGTAAAGCCCTCCGAGGCAAATGTACTTTGTGACTTTGGGCTATACAAATAAAATTTGATTGATTGATTGATTGATAATGCGGTCTCTATGCTATGATGCACTCTAAATCCTGACTGAAAATCTTCAAATAGACTATTGTTATGGAGAAAGTCACACAGCTGATTAGCTACAGCTTTCTCAAGTATCTTGGAGAGAAAGGGAAGGTTTGATATCGGTCTGTAGTTGGCTAAGACCTCTGGGTCTAGAGAGGGCTTTTTAAGAAGAGGTTTAATTACAGCTACCTTAAAGGACCGTGGTACATATCCTGATAATAAAGACAGATTAATCATATCCAATAAAGAAGGACTAACTAGAGGTAAAACATCCTTGAGCAGCCTGGTTGGGATGGGGTCTAGGAGACAGGTTGACGGCTTAGATGAAGAAATTATTAAAGTTATTTGATGAAGGTCGATGGGAGAAAAACAGTCTAAATATATATCAGGTTTTACAGCTGTTTCCAAAGTTGCTGTATCAGAAAGCAGATCAGTGCCTGTTGAGGGCAAGAGGTGATGGATTTTGTCTCTAATAGTTATAATTTTATCATTAAAGAAGCTCATGAAGTCATTACTACTTAGACCTAAAGGAATAGATGGCTCAGTAGAGCTGTGGCTCTCTGTTAGCCTGGCTACAGTGCTGAAGAGAAACCTGGGGTTGTTCTTATTCTCCTCTATTAATGAAGAGTAATAGGCTGCTCTGGCATTACGGAGAGCCTTCCTGTATGTTTTAAGATTATCTTGCCAGACTAAACGAGATTCTTCCAGTTTAGTGGCACGCCATTTGCGTTCAGATTTACGCGTCTCTTGCTTTAATTTACGAGTCTGCTGGCTATACCATGGTGCTAACCTCCTTTGGTTAATTTTCTTTTTCAGAGGTGCAATAGAGTCGAGAGTTGTCCGTAAAGGGCCTGTAGTACTATCAACAAGTTGATCTATTTGTGAAGGGCTAAAGGAAGCAGACAGGTCCTCTGTTACATTGAGACATGGCATTATACAATCATACATAGGGTTTATTGGACTCCTTGTAAGATGGCAAGACTAAAGCTCTGTGAACCCGAGATGTGTTGGAGATGTGAGAGGAGTGGGGGGACACTTTTACACATGCTGTATGAATGTAAGATGACACAAAACCTATGGGAAAAAATAATATTATTCATCAACAAAGTATTCAGGATAGATTTATCTCAGAGCTCTATGTATTTTGGGAATAATAACAGAGGGAGTAGAGTTATCATTCCAGCAAACTCTATGGTGTAGATTGGCCCTTACTACGGGATGTAGGATTGTTCTCAGACACTCAGTCAAAAAATGTTATCCCATTTAATGAATGGTTGGGAGAAATTACCAAAATAGCCAGTTATGAACAACTGATTTTCAGGCTGAACAATAGAGAGGAGGTAAAATATGGGGTCCATACATGAATCTCATACGAGAAAGTTGATTGGAGAAGCTAGGTTGATGGATTTTCATGTAAACAATAAACCATGTCTGGATTGTGACAAAAGTCTGATATGTTGTGGGGTGGAGAGAGAAGGAGCTGAGAGAGATTGTGGCAATGTAAACCATGTGCATGTAGACATATGTAATTATTTTTATGCTTGTATCAGTTTAGTTTATGCAAGTGTCTCTTTGTGAGTAATATCTTTTTTTTCTTTCTTTTTTTTCTCATGTCAGGAATTATGTTGTTTTGTTCTTGTCATTGTTGAAGTTCATGTATGTTGGTCCTTTTGTTGAGCTGTTGAAAAGCAATAAAAAGTGAATTACAAAAAAAATGTATTATATTTTTTTCTAACTTCTGATGATTTACAGAAAGTTTCAATTAATGAATATCATAAATCAATTGAAATCATCATTAAAATATTTATTATTTCTGCGTGTTATTGAGCTTTTAAATTGAAAGAAAATGTGCTCAAAATGAATCATTATCTCAAACAAAACAGAAGGAGGCAGGTTGTTTTGTTAAAATCAAGAAAAACATTTAATTTTAAGTTTAAATGAGTTCATCTATAAACGGCATATTTGTTATAATCATGCCACCTTTACTTGTTTACACCGAACTAACAAAACACTGAACATTGAACAATGGTGGCTGAACAAGCATCTTATGAATCCCCCGCTAAGGACAACGTGCTTCTATCACCAAAACTTTTTTTAATCACAAACTGAGCATGTGAAAGTTGAACCTAAAATAAGAGCCAATCAGTGGAGGAGCAGCTGATCTTTGTACAGTACAAATGATGACAGGATGATGAGTCCATGTGCTCCTGAGGGTCAGAGGTCACCTTAGACTTACAACTTCATTGAAATGAGAAAAAATTTGATCATACAGCTACATTGATACACTTCTGGTGAGGCATTATCATGCGCAAATCCAACACCGAGGATGACTATTCACTGAAAGAGCAACCATGCTGCAGGTTTCTGGATAATTGTTGGCATGAAGTGTGTCTGCAGCATTACATGGAGCGAGCTCTGTGGATCATTCCAGAGACAGAACATGGTCAGTTTCCCAGCAGACCATCTCTCCACAGAGAGATGGTCCCTTTACAAATGTTGGCCTGGATGTTTTTGGCCCATGGACGGTTTCCTTACACCGAACAAGGAGGCATGTGCATAGTAAGAGATGGGGTGTAATATTCAGGTAATAGAGGTCACTCAGTTTCCTGATACTTCAAGTTTCATCAACACTCTCAGGCGTTACATTGCCAAAAGGGGTCTGGTGAAATCCATGAACTCAGACAGAGGAATGAACTTCATCTGTACCTGTAAAGAGCTTCAGATTCACTCCAACATCAACAACCTTCTGTGGTGAAGTACCTCCTTGAACCTGAATATTCAATCCTCCCCATCCATCCCATGTGGGTGGTTCTCAGGAAAGTATGATGGGTATGGAAAGGAAGAGTCTCTTCAGCATGGATCCTCTAAGTCGACCCATGAGGCACTCACCACTCTCATGGCAGAGGTGACTGCTCATCCCTGAGTCTGCTAACCCTGATGACCCGCTGACATCTGCCACTCTGCTCACTCAGAAAGTGAGCCTGCTTTCTGCTCCTGCTGCTGACGTTCAAATGTCGGCGTCACCAAGTTCAGCACTCAGCTCAAACCATCTGGGACAGATGGAAAAGGCTGGACCTTTGTTCTTTACAGCCACAAAGGAAGTGACCCAACCCAAGAAGAAATGATTTACCTTTGGGGCAAGTCACTCAACTGTTTCCCATAAAATATGATAAAGATAATGTTTGTGAGGCTTAAGTTCAGGTCCGGACTGAGCTCCTCCTGAGGCCGACCATGTTAAAGACTGTGGTGGCATTCAGTCACGCCGGGCTGGCAGTGTTCTGGTTCAGGTGATGTTTAGTTGATTGTTGAGAGTCTCTGTCTTGTCAGCACCTCCTAGTGGCTGTTCCTGATAGTTTGCTCATGTGCTCATGTCACGTGACTTCAGTCAGGAAGTGAGTGCTCTGCCTCAGAGAGAGTCGTGTGGTTGACACTGAGACTTGGTACGATCCTGTCTTCAGTTTGTGGCTGCATCGTCAAGAATGTATATTTAGTTTGACGTGTTTAAATGTGTTCCTGCAGTTATTCCAGAAATCACACTGACTGTAAGTTTCTCAGAGCAGATTCATGAACTTCATGTTAGTTTACTTTTGCTAGAACCGACTACATTTCATGTTAGCTCCTTCACTAAATGTCTGTTCAATAATCAGAAGATTAAAGGGCTCCATCGTTGTTGATATTGATTTGTGCATTAAAGACCATCCTGAACAGGGATTTACTGTAACTGTCAGCAAACCTCTAAAAGAAGGACAACTTTGTACAGTAGAATGACTTTAAAGCAACACTTCTTCTCTACTATCCTTTCTAACATCAAATAACAGACTTTAAATCATTCATGTGTATTCATGTGAGTAGAGTTACACTCTAAAACTCTAAAAGCGCTAAATGCTTTAAATGTTTTGTGTTTTCATGAGTCACAACTACAGTCCTCACAAATCCTGTTTTCTCAGGTTCAGAGGAGTGTGAAGTCTTGTTGTGAGAAGTTGTTTGTAAATGCTGATCTGAGTGCCTGTCTGATTCTGGTTCTGGTAAATCGATAGATTTATGATTTATTTAGATTTACTCAATTTACGTCAGGCCCGCAAGAAGGTTATGAGTCGACTTGTTGAATTGCAACTTACTCTCTGTGACTGTTCATAGTGCAACCAGACATGGACCTTTTCAGAGAGCATATCTGGTTTCAATGAAGTGGAACTCAAGACTCATGAGACTAAGACAGAGAACAGAGAAAAGACTTGCCGACTTGACATGTAATAACTAACATGAATGTTTTAGTCAAGAACAAGACCAGAGTGTATCGAGACTGAAGCTAGACCAAGACTTTGAAGGGTGGAGACCAAATCAAGACCATACAGTATAACCTACTCAGGTAATAGTCACAGAAACTCTGTTGTCTCATTAAGCATTGCATTTGTATTTGACTCTGATTTGGATGACATCTCCTTAGCTACAGTTGGAGCTACAGTTGGTTCCTGTAGTACATGTGAAGGAGGCGCGACTGTAGACAGTAACAGAAAGTTTAACATCCAGTCACAGTAATGAGGTTAACAAATCAATCAGACCATGCATGAACAGTTCAGTGATGACAGACAGGTTTAGTCTTCATCAGTCTTTCTCTCTGAGACTGAGACAAGACTGAGTATAAATGCAGCAAGGATCAATAATCAATACGTCAATGTGACTCCTCGTTGGCGCCCTCTGCTGCTCTGATGACGCACTGCAGCTATGCGTCATCTCTCTACTCACGTGTCCATCTACTGCACGGACCGGAAGTCAGACGTCGACCTTTCAGAATAAGAGCACATTGTTTTAATTCAATCGAAACAGAAAAAGATGAAGATATAAAAATATAAATATTCGCACAGCTAAGTAATAGATTACTTCAATGAAGAGTGGGTGAGTAATGTAATAGATTACTTTATTACTGTGTACATTAATAAAAAAATGTTTCCTCAGCCTGACCAGGACAAACAAACTGATCAATAAAATAATAAAATGTTTAAATCAGAGCCGATTTCAACATTAAAACATCAGACTTTGATTTATTCATTGAGTTTACACTGTCGTGCTTTTATTGTGAAGGTCCGCCCAGGAAGTGTGTGTGTGTGTGTGTGTGTGTGTGTGTGTGTTGGTCCATCCCTCCAGAGGAGGAGAGCGGAGCTGAAGGTCACAGCATTATCGTCATCATCATCATAAACATCGATATTAAAATCTGATCGATCAGCTGATCGAGGAGAGACGTGAGACAGCTACTGCATCCCGTCTGTCTCGCCGCTGCCTGTCTGCCTGTCTGTCTGTGTGTGTGATCATCGGCAGCCTCCAGCTCCTCCACCCACCCATCCGCCTGCCTGCCTGTGCCTCCGTCCGCCTGTCGTCATGGGGAACCGGGGGATGGAGGAGCTCATCCCGCTGGTGAACAAGCTCCAGGATGCGTTCGCCTCCATCGGACAGAACTCGAACTTCGACCTGCCGCAGATCGCAGTGGTGGGCGGGCAGAGCGCCGGGAAGAGCTCGGTGCTGGAGAACTTCGTGGGCAAGTGAGTCCTTCTGTCTGTCTGTCCACCTGTCTGTCTGTCCACCTGTCTGTCTGTTCAGGCCGAACCGAGCCGGACCGTGGGTTGTGGTTAGAGTGTCAGAGGGAGCTGCCCTGCTGACCGGCTGAATGAATCAGACCCGTTTCTGTGGTTCTGTTCTGTTTGTCAGATTCATGACGTCACCTGGACAGGTTTAATGAACAGGTGTGCCTCATTAAAGGTAATGAGTGAAGGAGACTGAGAACAACAAACATGAAGAGACCTGCCAGAGGAATTAAAGCAGTGGACCAGGTCCTGAACCAGATCCTGAGCCAGGTCCTGAACCAGGTCCTGAGACAGATCCTGAACCAGATCTTGAGCCAGATCCTGAACCAGATCCTGTTTTGGACCAGGTTCCAGAGGGGGGAGGGGGCTGGTCCTGACATGGTCTCTGACAGTGTCATTCAGGCCTCCTGCTCTGAGTGTTGGAGCCTGCAGACAAAACTGAGGGCAGAAACACAGAGTGATGTCAGACGTGTCATCGATACAGGTGATCGATCATCGATGACACGTCATCTATAATCAATTATCGATAATCGATACTATTGCTGATCTGATACGGACCAATCAGCTGAATCTTCCTCTTCGATAACGAGGGTCTGTCTGTTCCAGTCATCTGATTGGTCACTGTCGGTCACATGACTCAGCTGTGTGTGGAGCTGCAGTGTCCCCTGCAGTCAACACACACACACACACAGATGATGTTGTGAGGAGCTGAAACAAACTATCATGAATAATTAAATATGAATAAATGTATGCAGATCAACATAATATACATGATATATGAGTAACAGATTAAAATATATAAAGTAATCTAATTACAGCCTATACTTTACTCCTCCTCTCAGAGACTTCCTCCCTCGTGGTTCTGGTATCGTCACTCGTCGTCCTCTCGTGCTGCAGCTCATCAATTGTCCAACAGGTGAGATCGTCTGATCATGTGACTGATGACTGACTGCTGATTGGTTGTTGATTGGTTACTGACTTCTGATTGGTCGCTCAGAGTTCGCAGAGTTCCTGCACTGTAAAGGGAAGAAATTCACTGACTTCGATGAAGTCCGTCAGGAGATCGAAGCTGAGACGGACCGGGTCACTGGGCAGAACAAAGGGATCAGTCCGGTCCCCATCAACCTGCGGGTCTACTCTCCGAACGGTAACACACTCAGACGGGCCTGGGTCCAACAGAACAGTCAGATGGGCTTGGGTCCAACAGAACAGCCAGACGGGCCCCGGGTCTAACTGAACCTCACTCTGACCTGCTCTGTGTTTGATTCTGCAGTATTGAACCTGACTCTGGTGGACCTGCCCGGCATGACGAAGGTTCCGGTTGGCGACCAGCCAGCCGACATCGAGCATCAGATCAGAGACATGCTCATGCAATTTGTCACCAAGGACAACTGCCTCCTACTGGCTGTTTCTCCTGCCAACTCTGACCTCGCCAACTCTGACGCTCTGAAGATCGCCAAGGAGGTCGACCCCCAAGGTCAGTGTCACCTTCACTGCCTCAGGTGCAGCACATGGGGGCTGCAGGGCGTTCAGGTGTGTGTGGTCCAGGTGTGAACCTGGTCTAATGAAGTACTCTGTGTTCAGGTCTGAGGACAATCGGTGTGATCACCAAACTGGACCTGATGGACGAAGGAACCGACGCCAGAGATATTCTGGAGAACAAACTGCTGCCGCTACGCAGAGGTACAGACACCATAGCAACAATCCTGCTCTCTCTCAAGAAACCTGAGTGTCTGAGGGGGGCCAGGTAGACCACGCACCAGGACTGAGGACACAATGATAAATGTGTTCTGAAAGAAAGTTCTAGACCAGACCAAACCAAACCAAACCAGACCAGAACTTCAGGTTTGTTGTGACGTAATTGTAGAAAACAATGATTCAATAATAGGAGATAAGATCAGGACTTATGTGGAGCGGTCCTGGTCTCTGAGGGGTCGTGGTCTCTGAGGTGTCCTGGTCTCAGTGTGGTCCCTCAGAGACCCTAACAGACCCTGATCTGTGTCAGGTTACATTGGCGTGGTGAACCGCAGTCAGAAGGACATCGATGGGAGGAAAGACATCACAGCGGCTCTGCAGGCCGAGAGGAAGTTCTTCCTGTCGCACCAGTCATACCGACACCTGGCCGACCGCATGGGCACTGCCTACCTGCAGAAAGTCCTGAACCAGGTGAGCAAACACGTACACACACACAGGTTTACACAAGTCCACAGTGTAACCATAGTAACAGAGCATTTCTCTGTCACGCCTAGCAACTGACCAACCACATCCGGGACACGTTGCCAGGGTTACGCAGCAAGCTTCAGAGCCAGCTGCTGTCCATCGAGAAGGAGGTGGAGGAGTACAAGAACTTCAGACCGGACGACCCGGGACGCAAGACCAAGGCACTGCTGCAGTCAGTACAAATACACACTGATATTACTAGTTCACACCAATACTACACACTGATACACTTTATGCAGAAACACAAAGACCAAGACCATCAACCACTTTAGACTGAACTCTTACCAAGTACAGAGTCCTCATGCTTCACCAAATCTTCTTTATACAGTATACCTGTTGGTCGCTGGTTTTCTCCACATACAGAGACCACATCAGGAACACCCACACATCTGAGTCAATCTGAGATTTGTTTTGGGGGCTCGGATTTTCATATTTTGTAGAAACTTACAGTTTTTCTGCCACCAGTCAACACCAGTCCATCTCCAAACTCCTACTGTGGTCTTTGTTAGTGAAATCCAGCTAAAACAATAAAAACACATTAAAGAGAACCCAGCTCAACATGTGATAGTCCTCACTGAAGGTTCTTGTATCAGATGGTCTCATCCAAGAGGCTTCTTTAGTTCTGACTGACTGCTGGGGAATCCAGGTATTTACCTGGCCCACAGGTGGTTGAGGTCACCTGTGGACCATTGATGACACCTGTGGGTCATTGATGACACCTGTGGGTTGTTGGTGACACCTGTGGGTCATTGATGTCACCTGTGGGTCATTAATGTCATCTGTGGGTTGTTGACTCACCCCATCTTCATGTGGTTTGTTTGGGTCTCATAGCTGTTGAAGTTGTTTTAGGTCTGTGTTGTGACCCCCCACCTCTGTTGAGGGACGGTCTTTCCAGGTGAACAGCAATGCATGTATTATAATGTATTTTGACCTCAGCGACCCACAGGTGACCTTAGTGTGTGTGTGTGTGTCAGAATGGTGCAGCAGTTCGCTGTGGACTTTGAGAAGAGGATCGAAGGTTCTGGAGATCAGGTGGAAACATACGAGCTGTCAGGAGGAGCCAAGATCAACCGAATCTTCCACGAACGCTTCCCCTTCGAGCTTGTCAAGGTAACACACACCTGAGCATACACACACCTGAATACACACACACACACACACCTGAGCATACACCTGAGCACACACCTGAACACACACTCTGTGATGGTTGTACAGTTGGAGAGCGATGAGAAGACTCTTCGTAAAGAGATCAGCTACGCCATCAAGAACATCCACGGCATCAGGTGAGTGTGACGTCATCATGCTGCCTTCAGGTAACACAGGACGTCTGACACCTCATACGACTCACCTGTCTCACCTGTCCTCTGTAGGACGGGTCTGTTCACACCTGACATGGCGTTTGAGACGATCGTGAAGCGTCTGATCGCTCAGATCAAAGAACCGTGTCAGAAATGTGTTGACATGGTGATCAGCGAGCTCGTCAACACCGTCAGGCAGTGCACGCAGAAGGTACGACCTGTCTGTCTGACTGACCTGTCTGTCTGACCTCTGTCCTGTCTGTCTGACTGACCTGTCTGTCTGACCTCTGACCTGTCTGTTTGACTTCCGACTTGTCTGTCTGACCTGTCTGTCTGACCTCTGACCTGTCTCTCTGTCTGTCTGTCTGTAGCTGGCTCAGTACCCGATGCTCAGAGAGGAGATGGAGAGAATTGTCACTCAGCACATCAGAGACAGAGAAAGTCGCACCAAAGACCAGGTTTGACCTACCTGTCTGTCTGTCTGTCTGTCTGTCTGTCTGTCTGTCTGTCTGTCTGTGTGTTTACAGGACTTTATAAAGTGTTGAAGTCCTCATTCAGGACCAGG
>CM071605.1:29177086-29249586 GCA_036365135.1 Miichthys miiuy | reverse complement strand
TGTTTGTACAGGTGGAGGTGTGTGTGAGTGTGTAGTTAACGAGCGGCCATGTTTGTACAGGTGGAGGTGCGTGTGTAGTTAATGAGCGGCCATGTTTGTACAGGTGGAGGTGGAGGAGGCGAGCGGGGATGGACACATTCACAGTCTGGACCCTCAGCTGGAGCGACAGGTGGAGATCGTCAGGAACCTGGTGGACTCGTACCTGTCCATCATCCACCGCACCGTCAGAGACCTGATCCCCAAGACCATCATGCATCTGATGGTCAACAATGTACGGCACACACACCTGAATGCACACCTGAACTCACACACCTGAACACACACCTGAACACATACACCTGAACACACACCTGAACAAACCTGAACACACACCTGAATGCACACCTGAACAAACAGGAAGTGATGTAACGCGTGATGTGACCTCTCTCTTGCAGACAAAGGAGTTCATCCACGCTGACCTGCTCGCTCAGCTTTACTCATGTGGAGACCAGAACACTCTGATGGAGGAGTCCCAGGAACAGGTGAGACAGGTGGACTGAGAGACAGACAGGTGACTGAGAGACAGACAGGTTACTCAAAGAGAAAGACAGGTAGATAGAAATATATAATTAAAGGGGTGTCTGTCTCTCTGGCATCTGTCTGTCTGACACCTGTCTGTTTCTCTGACACCTGTCTCCCTCCCACCTGTCTGTCTCTCAGGCTCAGCACCGGGATGAGATGTTGAGGATGTACCACGCCCTTCGTGAAGGCCTCAGCATCATCGGTGACATCAGCACGTCAACGATCACCACGGCGATGCCACCTCCTGTCGATGACTCATGGCTGCAGGTGACAGGGATGCCGTCAGGACGCAGGTAACCTAGCAACGGCTCAGCTGTGACCTCAATGTGGTCTGATCAGCTTCACGAGTCCCTCTGCTGGTCTCTGCAGGTCCCCCATGTCCAGTCCGACCCCTCAGCGCCGGGCCCCTCCAGGACCTCCTCGTCCGGGCGGTCGCGCGGCGCCCGGGCCTCCATCCCGTCCAGCAGTGTCACCTGACCCTGGACCCCCGCCCTCCATTCCCTCCCGACCCAACAGAGCGCCCCCACCTGGAGTCCCCAGGTACCTACATAGTCTTTACCCACCACAGGAGACCAGCAGCAGACTGGAGACCAGCATCAGACTGGAGACCAACTGCAGACTGCAGACTGGAGACCAGTTGCAGACTAGAGACCAGCTGCAGACTGCAGACCAACTCTCAGTCTTCAGCTGGTCTCCAGTCTGCAGTCTCTTGTGTTTTTTGAGCAGACCAGGGTCGGTGTATAATAAAGTGTGTTCTGTGGTCAGTTTCTTCTTCGTTGGTGCTGTAGAACCGAAGCAGAGATCCACAAACATCCTGAACAGACATGAGAAGAAAGACACTCACTCTCTCTTTCTTCTTCTCCTCTTCATCCTCGACTTCATTTCCTCCATCTTTAAACACGACCAACACATCCAGGTCACCATAACGTCTCTGAGTCCTGAACAGAAGGAGGTCCAGGACATGTTTAGCGTAGCTTAGCACACAGACTGGAAGCAGAGGGAAACTCTTAGCTTGGCTTAGTGGTGCTCAGCTAACAGTTTCCCTCTGCTTCCAGTCTGTGTGCTAAGCTACGCTAAACATGTCCCAGACATCCTTCTTAGAGATGAAAAACCACACCCACCTGGAGCCATGTCTCTGTTTGTCTGTCTGTCTGTTTGCCTGTCTGTCTGTCTGTCTGTCTGTCTGTCTGTCTGTCTCTCTAGTTACCTGTTTGTCTGTTTGTGTGATCCTGTTCTCACAGTACCATATAAGGCTAAACAGGAAGCTCTCAGGTATGTCACTGTCAGAGCAGGTAGCCCCGCCCCCTCACATTGACCATATATGGTTATTCTTTCAGAATCTCTATCAGTGACCAGTGAGGAATCCACCAATGGTACGTCAGCTGTCTGTGTGATGTCAATGTTTCTCACCATCTGTGTGTGTGTGTTTGTGTGTGTATATGTGTCATTGTCCAATCAGATCGCTGTCCTCGTCATGTGACCCGCCCACCCCCAGCATCATAGTTAGCTGGACAGCTCCATAAACCTGTTACTGACTGTCTCTTCCTGTCTGTCTGTCTGTCTGTCTGTCTGTCTGTCTGTCTGTCTGTCTGTCTCCAGTCGGAGGGCTCCTGCATCTCCATCCCGACCCTCCAGACCAGACTCTGACTCTTCCCTCTGACTCACAAACACTCAGGTCATGTGAACAACCAGTATCCAGCTGGACTGAACATGTTTCATGAGCACAAACAGACAAACACACTTCAGAACCGGGCCCTGCTGGTTTGACCCAGTTCTCCCCGATTCCAGAAGGTTTCACTGCCTGCTGCTGACGGCTGGGTTCAACATGTCCATCCAGCCGGTCCCTACTGGTTTCATCTGGGTACAGATTGTTGATGGTGGTTTTAGCTTGGTCCATACTGGTTTCTTATATCTGCAGGTTCCAACTAGTTCGGCTTGTTCCAGTTGGTCCCAACAAGCTTCTACTGGTCCCAGCTGGTTCCACTAGGCTTCCACTGGTTAGATCCAGCTGGTACCTACAGGTTTTGACTGATTTCAACAGGTTCCTATTTGGTTCTGTTGGTTCCAAGAGGTTTCTACTGGTCCCAACATATGTCTACTGATACCAGCTGGTTCCAAGACCGGTTATGACTGCCTCTAATTAGTTCTTGCTTGTTCCAATTGGATCCAGCAAATTCTGACTGACACTAGTTTCAGTAGGCTTCGACAGGTTAGTTCTAGCTGGTACCAACAGGTTTTTACTGATTTCAAATGTTCCTACTTGGTTCTGTTGGTTCCTCCTGGTATCAACAGGCTTCAGCTTGTTTTTTCTGTTTGGTCAGTCAGGAGAGATATCAGACACTTTTTCATCATGTGACACTGAACTATAACTGTACTCCCTGATCCTGGTGGTACTTTAAACATCTAAAATCTGGCAGAAAATATCAGAAGACAAGGATACAAGATTTGAAAATTAGAGGCAGCTCAGGATAATTAATACCTTCAGATGGAGAGTCCACCTGGGACTCATCTCAGGACCTCCAGGTCTGTGAGCCAATGAGAAAAGAGAAAGGTCCCCAAACATGAGGTCTAAGGATTAAACCCTTCTCAGCCATGGAGCCAAACCAACAGTCCTGAAGATTGAAGTCCTGAAAAGAACTGGTCCCTGACTTTAGCAGAACCAGTTCTTCATGTACATGGTCATTTATAGTCATCAACGTAAAGCTGTACATCAGTATCTGATCCAGTTCTGACTGGTTGTAACTGGTTCTAACAGTTGTAATTGACGTGAACTTTGACCCTGAAATCATCCTGCCTTTTTTGGTTGTTGTCTCTGACTGGTTCCCACTGGTTTGTACTGGTTTGTACTGGTTCCTGAAGGTTCCAGCAGAGTATCGTTGGTATTGACATGACCTTTGACTCTTGAAGTCTCCTACCTGTTTAGGTTTCTGTTGATTCACTCTTCTTTCTTTTTCTCTTTCTTCATGTTTGTTTTTTGTCATTTTATCCCCAGTCGTTCCAGTAAAGGTAGCCCTGCCCATGGAGAGAGCCCCCAGTCTTCTATTGAGGGTTAACCTGAACCTGAACCAAGTGTGTTTATGTGAACTGTTCTGGTATCGACTGATGCTGTGTTACTGTGATATCAGCACATTATGACTATATAGTAAAATACTACTGCAATATTGAGTGTATAGACGTGTCGTCCAGCTGTCTGTCTGCCCAGGAGCGTGAGACTGGTGTTCTGCCTGTCTGTCTGCCTCCTCACACTGTTTTACATCAGGTTTCTGAAGTACTGTAAACTCCTTTCTGGATAGGTAGCTAGCCAGATAGCTACCAAGCTGGCTAGTTGCATCGACTCCTGGAACAAAATATTTAATTTTTATTTTCTGTCTCGTTTGAAGCTGACGAGATGATTTTATTCAAGAACTTTTCTTTACAGTGTAAAGTTTACATGTTGTTTAACTTATTTATTTATTTATTTATTTATTGATGTTCATCTTAAAGACAACAGTATTGATGTTAGCTGTCACCCCATTGTTTAGCATTGTTTTGTTCCAGCTGGTTCTTACTAGTTTTGAAGCCAGTTGACTTGCAAACCGCCAACAGCAGCTGGTCTTCACAGTGTGGGAGTGTCGCTAACGTCCAGGAAATGATCCGTTCATCAACATTATGACAGATATGAAATACAAACAGGATTTGTAGCAATAGAAATTCATCATATCAACGTCTTTACTGTAGTTTAATATGTTCTGTTGTTGATCTGATGGATGAATGCAGTACTTCACAGTACTTTGAGTATTACTGCAGTATTCATGTTTAAACTATACCTGCTGATCTATTTATCGTGTGTTGTCCGTCATGTCATGGTGATTCTGTCGAGTTTGTGGAGCTCTGAGCTGCGTTCAACACTTGGCGCTTAGCCGAACGTTAACAGAGTGTTAGCACAACTTGTTTGTAGCTGTGAAGTGTCAGATTAACGTCAGCATGAACATTGTTTTATGATTTTGAATGTCAGTTGATGATCCATTAAGTGTTGCTAAACATGTCGCTCTGCAGCGGCGTGTTGAACGCAGCTCGGCCTCCCACACACACACCTGTGATCGTGGATAGTTTGGTAGTAACATAAATATAACGTTTACAGAACATATAAAGATAATAATAATGTACCGTATACATGTGAAGAACGTATATATAGAGACTTATGAAATATGCGGCCCAACTGTAGTGTATGTTAGTGTGTGTGTGTGTGTGTGTGTGTGTGTGTGTAGTTTTGTTGTGTATATTAGTGTCATGTGATCAGGGCCAACAGAGACATGTTGACGTGAATAAAGTTTGTCTGAATGAAGATGACGAGCGTCCACTCTGCTTTATTTTAACAAACTGTGATCACACATGAATAAACTGAGTATGACTAAAGCAACGTGTCCTCTATGACACCGACAGAAAGTCTAAATTCCTCAGTTAACTTCAGGTAAAGGTAGTGGTAGGTTCAGTTAAAGGTTGTGGTAGGTTCAGGTAAAGGTTGTGATCTAAGCTTTAATATGAATATTGATGAATATTTAATATTTACAATCTATTATAGATTTCTATCAACATGTCAACATTGTTTTTGTTTTTGATCAGGATTTGTCCTTTAACATCCACATAAAACAAATTTCTAGGACTGCATTCTTCCACTTACGTAACATCGCCAAAATCAGACGCATTGTGTCTCAAGCGGATGCAGAAAAACTAGTCCACACATTTGTTACTTCTAGGCTGGACTATTGTAACTCTTTGTTATCAGGCTGCTCCAATAAGTCTCTTAGGACTTTGCAGTTAATTCAGAATGCTGCTGCACGTGTTCTGACAGGAACCAAGATCAGAGATCACATCTCTCTCATTTTAGCTTCCTTGCATTGGCTACCTGTTAAATCTAGAATAGAATTTAAAATTCTTCTCCTTACTTACAAAGCTCTTCATGGTCAGGCACCATCATATCTAAAAGAGCTCATACTACCTTACTACCCCTCTAGAACACTTCGTTCTCAGGATGCTGGGTTCCTTGTGGTTCCTATAGTCTCCAAAAGTAGATTGGGAGCCAGAGCTTTCAGCTATCAAACTCCTCTTCTGTGGAACAAACTACCATTTTGGGTTCTGGAGGCAGACACGGTCAAAACTTTTAAGAGTAGACTTAAGACTTTCCTTTTTGATAAAGCTTATAGTTAGTGCTGGCTCAGGTCATCCCTTAGTTATGCTGCCATAGGACTAGACTGCCGGGGGACTCCCCCTCCATCCCCTCCTCTCTCTGTCTCTCTCTCTGTCTGTGTCTGTCTCTTTCAGGGTTATGCCTAGTCATGCACGGTATTGGTTGAAGATGCAGTCACATCTCCCTTACTGAAAACTCTCTCTCTCTCTCTCTCTCTCTCTCTCGCCATCTGTAAACATACATGTCTCGTTAATGCATGTTACTAACTAAACTTCTTCCCTGGAGTTTCTGTGCTCTCTCGTCCAGCAGGTTCTCATGGATCGTGGCTGCTGCTGTGGTCCTGCATGACGTCCACTACACATATTACTACTGTCATTATTGCTACTATATCTCCATTACAGTTTATAGTTAGTTGATGATTTGCTGCTGCTGTGCATCTGTGTCTCTCTATCTCTATCACAGGTTCCACTGCTACTGTAATCATTTTATCATTCATTGTAATTCATTGTCATTTTATCAGTCATTGTAATTGTACAATATGTTTGTGTTGATTTGTCCTGTACATGTAACATCTATTGCACGTCTGTCCGTCCTGGGAGAGGGATCCCTCCTCTGTGGCTCTTCCTGAGGTTTCTCCCACCTTTTTTCCCTGTTAAAAGGGTTTTTTGTGGGTAAGTTTTTCCTCACTCGAACCGAGGGTCTAAAGACAGAGGGTGTCACTCCCTGTACAGATTGTAAAGCCCTCCGAGGAGAATGTACTTTGGGACCTTGGGCTATACAAATAAAATTTGATTTGATTTGATTTGATTTTGATGTCAAAGATCTGTTTGACCCTCGTTTGTTGCTGAATAATTTATTTTCATAAGCATGATGATGTTTTATTATTCAAATGTTTTTTAATGACACTTTTTTAATTAAACACACACACAACAATGTGACAGATCTAAGACTCTCTACTGCTATCATCAAAACATTATCATAAAAACTACAAACATCTTCCCGCTCATGGAGGAAACACAGAAAATTACTTTTTAAACCTTTAAAGGGGCAGTGACCTCATAATAACAAAATGTTTAATATCAATATGAAAATAAAAACTTATCAAAGAACTTCTTTTAAATTTGTTCAGTTATTTATTGAAGTCAGCAGAGCAGCATGTGACTAGAATCAACCAATCAGAGACTCATTGTGCTGATGTGTGGAAATGTTATGATGAATCTGAGACATGATTTATTTAGTTTGTCCACTTGGGGCTCCTGTAGAAACATGGAGGTTCAACATGGATCGGCTCAGTAATGAAGGTTATCAATGTGATCTGACATGGAGACTTTGTGATCAAACCTGTGATGTCTGCCTCCGTCCAGCAGGTGGTGCTGCAGCACAACACACTGACCTATGGTCTGTTTCTAACCCTGACAGCATCCTCTTCCTCTTCAGGGTGAGGACTGACAGACAGACAGAAAGAGGAAGAAGAGAAGGAGGAAGGAGGAAGAAAAACAGAGAGAGAGAGCAACAGGACAGAGAAAGCGACAGAACAGAGAGAGAGACAGGACAGATAGAGACAGGACAAAGAGAGAAAGACAGGACAAAGGGAGCCACAGAACAGAGAGAGAGAGACAGGACAGAGAGAGAGAGCCAGGACAAAGAGAGAGAGACAGGACAAAGAGAGAGAGACACTAAACCGAAACATTTAAAGACAGCAAGAAAGAGAGAGACAGGAAGAGAGAGAGAGACAGCTGAATAACATGAGTTTACATCAAACTGTTGCTCTGCTCGCCTGATTCTCAACCAGCTGTCTGTGTGAGTGTGTGTGTGTGTGTCCACCTGCAGACATGTCCTCGCGGGCTGACAGTAAGACAGGTAAGCTCCTCTTCTTTCTCTCGTCTGTCTGTCTCAGATGCTAACTGTTAGCCACCAGATGCTAAAAACAACCACTTCCTGTCAGTTTGAATTTGAAATGAGATGCTTTTATTTTGTAATTTTTGATGATGATGATGATGATGGTGATGGTGTTGGTTTTGGTGATGGTGATGATGATGATGATGTTTGAACTTTAGTTTCATCAGGCTTCATTGATAAATATATATTTTATAAATATAATTGGGTATCATCAGCATAATGATGACAGTTAATAGAGTGGTTCTAATAATGTTGCCTAAAGGAAGCGTGTGTAAGCTGAATGGAACTGGTCCTAGCATTCATCGTTAACATGAACCGGACCCGTCCGGTTCCTGACTGACGCTGTCCTCTTTCCGTCCAGCCTCTCAGTTTGTGTCTCTGACCCTGAAGCTGAAGGACAAACTCCACTCGCAGAAGACGAGACGCTTTGATCGAATCAAACACACCCAGTCACAGAGGCTCAAACCACCTGACCTGAACCTGCAGGAGGACAAGGTACACAAACAAACACATCCCAGAGCTAATGTATTTTTGCGCTGTTCATTATCAGTCTCTCTGCTCGTCTCACTGACATTCAGTCATTCCTTTAAACTCTGACCCGAGGGCTCGGGTCAGGTTCCATGCTGCTGTTAGCTGCTAGTTTAGCATCATTGTTCAGGCAGGTTCCAGAATCACCCGGATTAGACACTCCGCCATGTTGTGAGTTTAATTACCAACAAGAATAATTAAGTTAATATTACAGGATAGTGTGCAGACCAAGCTGCAGTTCCTTTTGTTGTTCACTGGAGGCTCGCTCCAGAAGTGAGTCAGTCTCCATAAGTCCCCATGTTAAAATGTCCAACTTAGGGTGAATTTTTATAGAACTCACCTGTTTAAATTATAGTAGGAATATAGGAGGAAGTAGAGGCAGTACATCCAACATGGCAGCATCCAGCGATCATCCTCTGTCCATTCTTTAGACTGTGATTGGTTCAGACAGAGCTCTCTGAAAAAGCTCAGGTGTTTGTATCATCAGAAGTCCACAGATCTGACATGTTAGCCAACTGAAACCAGAACCAGAACCCAGACTTATGCTAAGCTAGACTACATGTTCAGCGGGTTCTTCAGGTAAATAACGAGCTGAGTCCTTCAAGAGGTCCTCTGGTTAGTTCGGACTTTAGACGTTCTTGTGAGAACCAGATTCAGAACTGAAGTCCAACAACACTGTAGCATACATTTCCCATAATACCTCTGGTGTCACCTCCAGTCTGTAACATGTATGTTAGCTGTCCGATGACATCATGATGACCTCACAGCAGTCAGAGTGCTCATGGGAAATGTTGTTGTGTCAGTCGGTGTGCGTGTTAGCGGAACAGCAGCGGGCCGTTGTCAGCTCTCTGCAGTACTTCAAAGCTCTGGTGGACCGGCTCGGCCTGGACCAATCCGGCATGGACAAACCGGTGCTGAACCAGTCTGTGGTGGGTGGGCTGCTGGGCGGGGCCTCCAGTGGCATCCTGGAGGCGATCCAGACTCTGGTCCAGCTGGAGCCTCACCTGCACAGCAGGTAGGTGACACCTGTTTGGACCCTGAGCAGAACCAGACCCCGCCTCCTGTCTCCTGACCTGTACCTGTCTGTCCTCTCTGCAGTAAGACCATCACTTCCTGTCTCACCCGTCTCTACCAGTCTGTGGCTCAGCTGATTCAATGGGTCGATCAGGTGATGCTGCAAGGCGTCACCCATGACGACAAGGAGTCCACAGCCAGCGTTACCACGGTGATCAGGGCAGTGCTGGACGGGGTCAAGGTGAGGACATGAGGACAGGATCTCCTGTCTGTCTTCTCTTGTCTGTCTCCTCCTGTCTGTCCTCTACTGTCTGTCCTCACCTGTTTGTCCTCACCTGTCTGTCTTCTCCTGTCTGTCCTCTCCTGTCTGTCCTCACCTGTCTGTCTGTCTGTCTGTCTGTCCTTCAGGAACTGGTCCGATTGGCTGCAGAGAGACAAAATAGCCCTGCCCCCGTGTCTCCTGTCCAATCACAGCCTACTGTGGGACAGTCAGGAGGACCTGACAACCAGGACAGAACCTGTCGGAGACCAGGAGCCTCTGCAGAGGAGGAGGTGAAGGTGGAGACAGTTTCAGCTCCTCCTAAACCTCCGATGCCGTTCACAGAGCCCCTTCCACAGCTGTCCCCTCCAGATGGGCTGAGGTGAGTCAGAACCAGAACAGAGGTCACAGAGGCTGTGCTCAAATCTGGTCCACTTCGGCTGCTGAGCCCGGTTCTGTTAGCATGCTAATGGCAGATTCAGATAGCAGCAGTTAATTAGCGGTTAGCTACTTTAGCAAGTGGTTATGTGTCCATCATAAAGTGTGTAAATCACAGAGAGGACATGAGAAGACATGACAGGACATGGGAGGACATGAGAAGACATGACAGGACATGACAGGACATTAGAGGACATGAGAAGACATTAGAGGACATGAGAAGACATGAGAGGACATGACAGGACATGAGAAGACATTAGAGGACATGAGAAGACATTAGAGGACATGAGAAGACATGAGAGGACACATGAGAAGACATCAGAGGACACGAGAGGACATTAGAGGACACATGAGAGGACATGAGAAGACATGCCAGGACATGAGAAGACATAAGAGAGCACATTAGAGGACATGAGAGGGGACATTAGAGGACACATGAGAAGACATGAGAGGACATGAGAAGACATGACAGGACATGACAGGACATCAGAGGACATAAGAAGACATGAGAGGACATGAGAAGACATGCGAGGACATAAGTGGACATGAGAAGACATGAGAGGACATGAGAAGACATCAGAGGACATGAGAAGACTTCAGAGGACATGAGAGGACATGAGAAGACATATGAGAAGACATCAGAGGACATGAGAAGACATGAGAGGACATGAGAAGACATCAGAAGACATCAGAGGACATGAGAGGACATCAAAGGACATCACAGGACATCAGAAGACATGAGAGGACATGAGAAGACATCAGAGGACATGAGAGGACATGAGAAGACATCAAAGGACATCACAGGACATCAGAAGACATTAGAGGACATGAGAAGACATCAGAGGACATGAGAGGACATCAGAAGACATTAGAGGACATGAGAAGACATTAGAGGACATGAGAAGACATGAGAAGACATCAGAGGACATTAGAGGACACATGAGAGGACATGAGAAGACATGCCAGGACATGAGAAGACATAAGAGAGCACATTAGAGGACATGAGAGGGGACATTAGAGGACACATGAGAAGACATGAGAGGACATGAGAAGACATGACAGGACATGACAGGACATCAGAGGACATGAGAAGACATGAGAGGACATGAGAAGACATGAGACATAAGTGGACATGAGAAGACATGAGAGGACATGAGAAGACATCAGAGGACATGAGAAGACTTCAGAGGACATGAGAAGACATGAGAGGACACATGAGAAGACATCAGAGGACACGACATCAGAGGACACATGAGAGGACATGAGAAGACATGCCAGGACATGAGAAGACATAAGAGAGCACATTAGAGGACATGAGAGGGGACATTAGAGGACACATGAGAAGACATGAGAGGACATGAGAAGACATGACAGGACATGACAGGACATCAGAGGACATAAGAAGACATGAGAGGACATGAGAAGACATGCGAGGACATAAGTGGACATGAGAAGACATGAGAGGACATGAGAAGACATCAGAGGACATGAGAAGACTTCAGAGGACATGAGAGGACATGAGAAGACAGCAGAGGGTATGAGAAGACATCAGAGGACATGAGAAGACATGAGAGGACATGAGAAGACATCAGAAGACATCAGAGGACATGAGAGGACATCAAAGGACATCACAGGACATCAGAAGACATGAGAGGACATGAGAAGACATCAGAGGACATGAGAGGACATGAGAAGACATCAAAGGACATCACAGGACATCAGAAGACATGAGAAGACATTAGAGGACATGAGAAGACATCAGAGGACATGAGAGGACATCAGAAGACATTAGAGGACATGAGAAGACATTAGAGGACATGAGAAGACATGAGAGGACACATGAGAAGACATCAGAGGACACGAGAGGACATTAGAGGACACATGAGAGGACATGAGAAGACATGCCAGGACATGAGAAGACATAAGAGAGCACATTAGAGGACATGAGAGGGGACATTAGAGGACACATGAGAAGACATGAGAGGACATGAGAAGACATGACAGGACATGACAGGACATCAGAGGACATGAGAAGACATGAGAGGACATGAGAAGACATGCGAGGACATAAGTGGACATGAGAAGACATGAGAGGACATGAGAAGACATCAGAGGACATGAGAAGACTTCAGACGACATGAGAGGACATGAGAAGACAGCAGAGGGTATGAGAAGACATCAGAGGACATGAGAAGACATGAGAGGACATGAGAAGACATCAGAAGACATCAGAGGACATGAGAGGACATCAAAGGACATCACAGGACATCAGAAGACATGAGAGGACATGAGAAGACATGAGAAGACATCAGAGGACATGAGAGGACATGAGAAGACATCAAAGGACATCACAGAACATCAGAAGACATGAGAGGACATGAGAAGACATGAGAAGACATCAGAGGACATGAGAGGACATCAGAAGACATCAAAGGACATCACAGGACATCAGAAGACATGAGAGGACATGAGAAGACTTCAGAGGACATGAGAGGACATGAGAAGACATGAGAGGACATGAGAAGACATCAGAGGGTATGAGAAGACATCAGAGGACATCAGAGGACATGAGAAGACATCAGAGGACATGAGAGGACATGAGAAGACATCAAAGGACATCACAGGACATCAGAAGACATGAGAGGACATGAGAAGACTTCAGAGGACATGAGAGGACATGAGAAGACATCAGAGGACATGAGAGGACATGAGAAGACATGAGAGGACATGTGAAGACACCAGAGGACATGAGAAGATATCAGAGGGAAAAGCAGCAAATACATTGTTTATAAAATCTGATCCAGTTTCATAAAAATGACTGAATAAAGTTCTAAAGTTGCTTTTGGACTTTAATCAGCGCAGCCCAGTCCACATTGAGGCCTGTGCTGCAGCTCAGAGTTTGTTGGCATCAAACAGGCGACACTTTCAGTCTGAACAGAAATAGATCTGAGGACGAAACAGGAAGTAGAACAACTGAAGACACCACACGCACACACATCCTCCTCTCTACCTCCATCTGTACACTTCCTGTCTGCGTTGAACGACAGAAAGAAGAAGAAGAAGTGAGACAGACAGTTTCAGATCCAGCAGGTCATGTGACCACCTGAGACAAAAAACAAAGATGGAGGCTGAGAGCTTAAAACAGTTAGCATAGCACTAACTGCACTTAATGTTAGGAAGCAGAGGGTGAGGTGAGGAGGCTGTAATCAACCACTGAAACTAGCTCACTCTTCGTCTGTGGTGCTGTGATCAACTGTTTATTCATCAATGTTCAAGGAGCTTCCTTGTCTCCTTCCGTATCTCCTTCAGAGGACACATTGGACCATCCTGAGTTCAGAGTGTGTGGATATGAACGTCATGAAGTGTGTTCTGTTGTTGACTGTGGAGCTGCGTTCACACAGAGCTGTTTGACAAACGTTGTCAAACGTTGTTAATAAGTTGTCCTGACCATTGAAATGAATGTAAAACATGAATGTGACATTCAGTGTGACGGTCAAAGCGTCTGTAACTGTGACGGACGTCCAGCGTCCTGCAGATCATCATGAAGTTACTGCTGATTATTAATCAGAACTTATTAACATGTTTGTATGTGAGTGGACAGGAGGGTGAGCGACCATTCTCACTGTGACAAACACTTTGTTTACATTCATCTTTATATATCCTGCATCAAACAACACGGGCAGAGCACCAACATCTAACATGGAGCTGTTTGTAGTCCATCACACTACTTTGTAGTTTAACACAGATCACCATCATGACGGAGTCTGAACACTTTTCCTAACTCCTTATCACCTCTCCTTACCACCTTTCCTCATTACCTCTCTCACACCTTTTCTCATTATTTCACAAACAGGAAGTTGAGTCTTCAGCTGCAGAAAGTGATTAGAGTTCTTTCAAGATAAAACTGTCTCTCTCTCTGCCTGTCTCTCTTTCTGTCTCTGCCTGTCTCTCTCTCTCTCTGCCTGTTTCTCTCTCAGTCCTCCAGCTCTGCCGCCTAAAAAACGTAACTCATCGTCAGGCCCCGCCCCCTGCAGGGTTGCCATAGTAGCACCAATGAAACGAGAGCCTGATGCTGACGTACAGGTGGAACAGGTAACAGTGACACCTTCACACACTGGACCAGTACTTATACTCTAAGTGAAAGTATTTATACTCTGAGTGAAAGTACTCAGTTACTTTCTGTGTTTGTGTTTCAGGACGATGACTGGTCGAAGCGCTGCTCGTCTTCTTCTGCAGAGTCTGAGAGCACACACTGTGGTAACACACACACGCACACACACACTTACATTTCCAGTCAGCAGCGGGTTAGGGGTGACATCACTTCCTGTCAGTTGACAGAAACAGGAAGTAGTGTGTTGTCTCTTCCTGTGTGCTTTGCAGTGACTCTCCGCTGCCCCCTGGTGTCAGCTGACCAACATGAACATGTGACACGCGTGTGTTTATACTGTTTGATGTGTTGGTCTGATGTCAGTTTGTGTTTGTCTCTCAGAGGACGATCCAGACTACGACTTCCTCCACACTGACCTGTCCTCCTCTGAGACCCTTCCTCCTCTTCCTCCTCACTCCTCATCACTGCCACCCACCCTGCCGGAGAAGAGACGTCGCAGCGCGACAGGTGAGGACACACCTGAAGACGTAGTCTCTGTGATGACCCACAGACTTTCTAAAACCTGGACGTAGTCTCTCTGCCTGTCTGTCTCTCTGTCTGTCTGTCTATCTGCCTGTTTGTCTGTCTCTGTCTCTGCCTGTCTGTCTGTCTGCCTGTCTCTCTCTGTGCCTCTCTTTCTCTCTGCCTGTCTGTCTCTCTCTGCCTGTCTGTCTCTCTCTCTGTCTGTCTGTCTCTGACTCTGATGTCCTGACCTACAGGAGTAACAAACTCTGAGGCCACCCCTTCATTTGGATTTGACTCCGCCCTTCAGGGAGAGAGCTCTACCCACTGTGATGATGTCGCTGGCCTTGACCAATCACTGTCTCCATTGTCACCGAGCAAGACACCCCCTCCCCTTCCCGAGAAGAAACGACACAGTGAGTAAAAACATAGAGGCCGACGCCCAGAAATATCATGTACCTGTCTGTCTGTCTGTCTGTCTGTCTGATCTGTCAGTTTTGTCTGTCTGTCTGTCTGTCTGTCTGTCTGTCTGTCTGTCTGTCTGACCTGTCAGTTTTACCTGTTTGTCTGTCTCACCTGTCAGTCTTACCTGTCTGTCTCACCTGTCTGTCTGTCTTCAGTCCATCAGTACCTTCAGTTCTGCTCGTCGTACAGCGCTCCCTCGGCAGCCATGTTCTACTCACGACCTTTGACCTCCAGTCAGCGCCACAGCAGCAGGCAGCGACAGGTTGAGACCACGTACCAGCTCAAACACACTCACCTGGAAACACACTTGGACTCAGACCTGGACCTGCCCTCTTCAAATGAGGTGCTTCATGTTCCAGTTCTACCACCGAAGAAGAGACAACAGGTAAAGACCCGAGACACAGACAGGTGATGTCATCTGAGCGCTAAGCTAGGCTAGTAGACAGGATGTGTCGGTACACCTGATACTTTACCTGAACCTGACCTGAGGAGTTCAGGCTGAGAGCAGGGCCAGCTGGCAACAGAACCAGGACCAGCTAACAGGACTGTTAGCTTCACAGCTAACTGAGCTAACAGCAGGTCTCACCTGTTCTCACCTGTTTGTGTTGTCTTCAGGATCCAGGTGAACCAGACAGTCAGTCTGAAGAGAACCATACAACAGACAGGTGAGACACCCCAACACACATCAACACACACTAACACACACAACAACACACACACCAACACACATCAACACACACTAACACACATCAACACACAACAACACACACCAACACACACATCAACACACACCAATACACACAACAACACACACCAACAAACATCAACACACACATCAACACACATCAACACACACATCAACACACACCAACACACACATCAACACACACCAATACATACATTAACACACATCAACACACACCAACACACATTAATTATCACAGTCAGTGACATGGTCTGTTCTGTTCTGTTCTGTTCTGGTCTGCAGGTCTCAGGATCTCCAGCAGGAGGCAGACCAGGACCAGAACCATGGGGAGCAGCAAAAGCAGCAGGTGGAGCAGGAGGAGCAAGAGGAGGTGTTACTGACCTACCAGCAGGAGATCCTCCACAGAATCACAATGAAAACTGAGGTACGGTCCTGATTCTGACCTCTGACCGTGTTCCAACCTTGTTCAGGTCATGAGGACTTCTTGATTTTAAGGTCAAACGAGAAGGTTCTAAAGATTGTCTGCCTGCCTGCCTGTCTGTCTGTCTGTCTCTGTCCTCTGTTTGTCTATCTGTCTATCTGCCTGTCTGTCTGTCTGTCTGTCTGTGACCTCCGTCTGTCTCAGGAGGAGGACGGTCCAGACGTGAAGGCAGCGTCTCCTGAGATCTTATTGGTCTATGCCACAGAGAGCGACAGTGGTGAGTCCACACACAGATACAGAGCTCAGGTTCTGAAGTTCTGATGGTGGTTCTGTTGGACCCTGATGGTCTCTACATGTTTGTGTGTCCAACAGAACAGGGTCTGTACCGTGAAGCCTTTCTCTCCACCTACAGGACCTTCATCAGCCCCAATGATGTCATCAGTAAACTCCAGCACAGATATCCTCTGAGAGACGTGACATCGCATGACATCACGTGACATCACGTGACATCACATGACATCACATGTCATAAAAAGGTTCTCATATCAGCTGCACTTCTTAGTTTGCTAAGTTTGAGGTGACCTCAACGACCCACAGGTGTCCTTAATGACCCACAGGTGTCCTTAATGACCCACAGGTGACCTCAACGACCCACAGGTGTCCTTAATGACCCACAGGTGTCCTTAATGACCCACAGGTGTCCTTAATGACCCACAGGTGACCTCAACGACCCACAGGTGTCCTTAATGACCCACAGGTGTCCTTAATGACCCACAGGTGCATCTCACAGAAACATCTTCAACAAAGAAGTCCAGTTGATACGAGAACCTTCAACAGAACCTCTGACATGGAGACTTTTACGTGTCAGGGTACTCTCTATCTCATTTGTTCTTCTCACCTGTTCTCAGACCAGTTTGTTTCACATGAACTCTTTAACATGCACACGTACAGACACCTGTGTGAAGGGCATGACCCTGCACACCTCACAGCTGCCAAGAAGACATTTCACCTGTTGGTCACGGTGGTAGATGAGCTGTGGTGAGACACACACACTCACCTGAGCCATTCAGAGGCTTTGTTTTGAACCTTTGGTTGTTGGTGCTGAATATTCAGGTGTCCTGCAGTACAGGTGTGATGATGATATTGTCATATGTGTGCAGTGCGATTGAGCTGGACTCTGATTTGCTGCTGCTGCTGATGGACCTGGTGTTCAGCCTTCTGATTGGTGGAGAGCTTGGACCAGCCCACCAGTTGCGCTCAAACATCCTGTCCAAGATGGAGCAAAGGTGGAAGCTGATTGGCTCTCCTCAGTCACTCCGCCCCCTCGCAGCCAGGGGCGTGGCTGCCAGGTAAGCTCTGACCTGTGACCTCTGGCCTCTTGATGATTGACAGTTTTCTTGTTAACTCAGACATCTCTTTCAGACCTGGAACTCTGCTGGACTTCAGAAGTCAGGACTTAGCAGAACAGCTGACCCTGCTGGACTCTGAGCTATTCTACAAGATTGAGGTACACCTGTCTGTCTGTCTGTCTGTCTGTCTTTCTGTCTGTCTCACCTGTCTGTGTGTCTTAACTGTCTGTCTGTCTCACCTGTCTAGCTTCCAGAGGTCTTGCTGTGGTCTAAAGAGCAGAATGAGGAAAAGAGTCCAAACCTGACTCAGTTCACTCAGCACTTCAACAACGTCTCTTTCTGGTAAACTCAACACACTCAACATCACACCTTGTCTTCATGGTGACAATAAACGATGATGTCAGAGTTTTGCAGGTCAGGTTAGCATCACTGCAAGAAAACACAAACTAAAGCATGCTAGGCTACCTAAGTAAACTGGTTTTCAGATCCAGGGAGCGAGGACTAGAGCTGGTGTCGTGCCAGAACCGGAGCTGGGAGAGCAGGCAATGTAACCGGGCTCAGCAGAGTTTAGTGTGATGACATTTCAACAACCTCTGTCGTGTTACTTGGCTACATGTTAGTGACAGCCTCTTTTAAGACACACAAAACATTTAATAACATTATATTATGTCGTGTCAAACAAATATTCAAACAACTTGCTGACTGTGAGCCGACAGAACCTGAAATCATCTGGGGCCTCATGTACAAATACTTGTGTGGATTTCCTACTGAAACTTGGCGTACGCCAAAACCCAGAAACTGTCGTACACACAAAAAAACCCAGATGTATCAAAGTGTGCGTACACATGGATCCAAGCACGTTTCTTTTGTACATCCCAATCAACATTGAATTGAGCGCACATGCAACTCTTCCCTGTCCACGCCCCCATTTAAATATGCAGATCTATTTAAATAGGCCCTGGACCTGAGATTCACCTCTTTGTCCAATCAGATAATGCAATGAACAAAGGAAAGAAAAGGAATTTCACAGAGTCTGAGCTAAAGATTCTAGTGAATGAAGTGGAGATTCTGTTTGGTACCCTGTCAACAGGGATAAATATGACAAAAAAAAAAGACGTGAGTGGGAGCGTGTGTGTGAGGCTGTAAATGCCGTGGGATCCGAGCAGCGCACACACAGAGAGGTGTGGCGCCGCGGCTGACATTTCCAACTTTACGCCCGCTTTTACTGACAAGAATACTGAACACAGGGAGACAATCACGGGCTTGTTAGAAAGATGTTAGCTGCATTTGCGCATCACATATGATTTGAACATTGATGGAATGAAAATGTTTCCTATTAACATAAACAAATTCATCCTATGATGGCGCTTTTATAGCAATGTGTGTGCAGTCAATAGCTCCGATTACATTAGGGAAACCGGCTCTAGCTGCAAATTGCGCTTTAATGTTGGCCTGTTCAACAGCATTGTATGGGAATTTGATGTACCTGGATGACATTCGGATGATTCTGTCCCACACAGCTGGCATGGCTCGGCTCAGGGTTGACTAGCACACTGCGCTCTAGGGCCGGCCGCAGCTCTGTGCACAACTCCAGTAACACTGGCCTTGGTAACCGAAATCGGCTTATGAGCCAATTATCATCATTTGCAAGTAAATCCTTGCGTTCCCTAAATACTCGCTCACGTCAGATTGCACCATTTGCAAGGTCCTCTAACAACGCTAACGCTGCCATTGTTAATACCATTTTCTTCATCACATTGTGCATGCTTTTATATCCACCTATATAATTGCAAACACGTGGGTGTGTTAATTGTTCGTAAGTGTGTCTCTGATGTGCACATCACTCTGATGACTACTTGTTTTCACATTATTAACAGTTTCCCAGCATCACCTCTAAGTGTCGCCAAAGGAACAACAGCTGTAGAAACGTGCGTATGCCAGCCATGAAGTTGGCGTGGGGCACGCACATTTCCACGATCATTTCACGTTTGATACATTTGAACGTGAGCGTGGAAAAGGACGTACGCCACGTTTTTGTGCGTACGCAACCTTTGTACATGAAGCCCCTGGTCTGATGCAGACTGAGGTCTGACATGAGTCGATAACACCTGTGTGTGATTTCAGGGTTCGCTCTGTCATCATTCTTCAGGACAAACCTCAGGACAGAGAGAAACTGCTGCTCAAGTTCCTGAAGACCATGAAGGTAACACACAGGTGGAGGGTGGAGCATGTCATTAACATGGTATTAACATGAGCAGTAGTACACTCACCTGTCTGTAACACACTGTTTTCCTGCAGCACCTGCGGAAGCTGAACAACTTTAACTCGTACCTGTCCATCCTGTCAGCGCTGGACTCTGCCCCCCTGCGACGCCTAGACTGGCAGAGAAGCACCTCTGAGGTCAGTGTGTCTGATTAATTAGTCTGTCTTTAATGAATATGTAATAATTAATTAATATATTAATGAGCTGTATGTATTTTTAGGCTCTGGAGGAGTACAGCTCTTTGATTGACAGCTCATCGTCTTTCAGAGCCTACAGAGCAGCTCTGGCTGAAGTGGAACCTCCCTGTATACCCTACCTGTATGTTAATACCCCTGTACCCCGCTCTGTATACCCTATCTGTATGTTAATACCCCTATACCCCACTCTATATACCCTACCTGTCTGTTAATACCCCTATACCCCACTCTGTATAACCCTACCTGTCTCCCTCACTACTGAACCTGTCTGTCTATCAGGGGTTTGATCCTTCAGGACCTGACCTTCGTCCACCTGGGGAATCCTGACACGTTGATGACATCACAAGGTTCAAAGGTCAACTTCTCTAAACGCTGGCAGCAGTTCAACATCCTGGACACTCTGAGGAGCTACCAGCAAGTGTCAGTTACCTGTAGTTACCTTTATTTGCCTGTAGTTACCCGTAGTTACCTTTATTTACCTGTAGTCAGTTACCTGTATTTACCTGTAGTCAGTTACCTGTATTTACCTATAGTCAGTTACCTGTATTTACCTGTAGTTACCATAGTATTAGTAGTACCCATGTAGTAGTACTGCAGTACTCTTGGAAGTAATAGGTGTCTCTGTCTCTCTTTGCAGTCATTATTCTCTGCAGCCTAATGATGACATCACTTCCTTCTTTAATGACTTCAGCGATCACCTGGCAGAGGAGGCACTGTGGGAACTCTCTCTCAGGCTCCGCCCACGAAATGCCCCACGAGTCATTCAGAGATGACCGGCCGTACCAGGCAGAACCAGGCCAGAACTGAGTGAACCTGTGCTAGTTCAATGCTAACAGGTTGAACTGGGCCACACTGGTGCTAATGAGTTAGAGGTAGCTCACATACTGGGCTAAACATAGCTAATAGTGTGCTAACATGCTAATCTGGAATGTTCCTATCCATTTTGTACAGAGGTTAGCCTTGGGCTAGCTGAGGTTAGCCAGGTGTGTGTGTAGTCCAGGTTTGTATGTCCCAACACTGTTCCAATAAACATCAGTGCTCAGCTCTTTGTTTTTCTTTTTGTTCTCCTGTCATCTGATTGGTCAATGGTCTCTGTCATGAATATTTAAATACATTTCATCTAAATCATTTAAATGTTTCGTCAATGACACACGTGACTATGAGGTCACGTACGGCACACTAAACACAGAAAGCGCCACTTTAACGTTTACGTGAATACGTCGTCACATTACGGCTGCTGCTGTTTCCATGGTAACCCCGGCTCGGTGAGCTCTGTGAGCAGGCAGCACTAATCAAACGGAGACATCGAGCGGCTTGCTGCTCCGCACAAACCGGAGAAACGGCCACGAGCCGCCCCGTTAACGAAACCCGGCAAGTCACCGATGGGTTTAACGTTAACGGAGTGACGTCACCAGATGAGCTCGAGCGTTAGGAGCCAGCGGGAAGGTAACGGGGCTGTGCTAACTGTCTGATAGCTACATGCTAACGGAAGAGCTAATGCTAATGCTAGCTGAGTTTGTTTAAAATAAATAAAATGAATATTCAGATTTAATGTTCAATATTCAGATTTAATGTTCAATATTCAGATTTAATGTTCAAGTGACGACTACAGGGAGGTTAATGACGTCATGACGAGTCACACTGACTTCATAAAGCAGGTCTGCACAGACTGACTGATATAATATACAGTATAGCCTATCAATAATGTTCCACCAATATGTCACATCAGGTCCATTAAACATTTATTTATTATCCTTCATACATTAAACATTTATTTATTATCCTTCATACATTAAACAAGCCTAAATGTTTACATTCAGTTGTTATTGTAAATCTGTTTATTTTCTCTTTATTGTTCATTATAACTGAGATGAAACTCCACACCCAAACAAACCCCTTAAATGTCTTTTATGTCTGTTTTAAACCAGTTTGAACCTGAAATCAGAAAGTTTATTATTGCCAAACACGACTTTTCACATACAAGGACTATTTTGGTGAAATTGGTGCAACAAACATTGTGTAAAAATATAAACAATATAAATCTATTTACACAATATGTTTTCAAATGAAAAGAGCAGTACAGCTGTGCAAGAACGTAATGGTAATGTGCAAAATGTCTGTTTTAAACCAGTTTGAACCAGTTTATCTTTGTTTTAAACCAGTGTAAACCGGGTTATCTTTGTTTTAAACCAGTTTGAACCAGTTTATCTTTGTTTTAAACCAGTGTAAACCGGGTTATCTTTGTTTTAAACCAGTTTAAACCAGTTTATGTCTGTTTTAAACCAGTGTAAACCGGGTTATCTTTGGTCTGGTGTTTCAGGTGTCCGTCATGTTGAAGCTCCCCCTGGTGGTCACCGCTCAGGTGGACCTAGTTCTGGTCCTGGTCTCTCTGTTGGCCCTCTGGACCCGACTGAGCTGCCTCAGTTACCCCAATGCCGTGGTGTGAGTGCATTTGTTTTATACACCCGATCATCCTGCTGGACCAACACACACAACCAAGTCTGTGTTATTTATGACTGCTTTAAAGCTTTTGGTGCGTTCAAGGACACTCAGACATCTGAGATTTAATGTGTGTGTGTGTGTGTGTGTGTGTGTGTGTGTGTGTAGGTTCGATGAGGTGTACTATGGTCAGTTTGTGTCTCTCTACATGAAGAGAGTCTTCTTCATTGATGACAGTGGACCCCCACTCGGTCACATGATCCTGGCCCTCGGAGGTCAGTTACCACGACAACATATATGATACACCGTGTGTATGTTAGACACCTTTGTGATCCTTGTGTGTGTGTTACAGCCTATGTGGGAGGATTTGACGGGAACTTTGTGTGGAACCGGATTGGAGCAGGTAGGTGTGTTTGTTTTATTGCACAGAGTATCCCAGCATTGTGAGTGTGTTTGTTTTATCATACAGAGTATCCCAGCAGTGTGAGTGTGTTTGTTTTATCATACAGAGTATCCCAGCAGTGTGAGTGTGTTTGTTTTATCGCACAGAGTATCCCAGCAGTGTCAGTGTGTGGAGTCTGCGGTTGCTTCCGGCTCTTTGTGGAGCGCTCTGTGTTCCTCTGGTCTACTTGTTGACTCTGGAGCTCAGACTTTCTCACCTGTCAGCTCTGGGAGCTGCACTGCTGCTGTTGCTGGGTGAGTCACATGACCTACAGTGAGCGTGGGGAGTTCAGGGACAGAAATAATGTCTGTACGTCTCACTGTCTGTCTGTTGTTTTTTTTTAGAGAACTCTCTCATCGTCCAATCACGTTTCATGTTGCTGGAGTCTGTCCTCATCTTCCTTGTCTTATTGGCCTTCTTCTCATACCTGAGATTCCACAACGCCCCTGACACGTGAGCCTGATCTTTACCTAAAGTTTAGTTTGATGTGTTTGGACCCTGACTCACATGTTTGTCCTCCCATGGCGTCCCCTCTTGGTGGTGTCCTCCCTCCTGTTGCACCCTCCCTCCCATGGCGTCTTCCTGTGTCCTCCCGTGGCACCCTCCCTCCTGTTGCGTACCTCCCTCCTGTGGCGTCTTCCCGTGTCCTACCATCCGCCCATGGTGTTCTCTCTCCTGTGGCGTCCCTCCCTTCTATGGCATCTTCCTATGTCTTCCTGTGGCGTCCCTCCCTCCTGTGGCGTCTTCCCGTGTCCTCCCATCCTCCCGTGGTGCTCTCCCATGGTGTCCCTCCCTCCCATGGCGTCCCTCCCTCCTGTGGCGCCTTCCTGTGTCCTCCTGTGGCGTCCTCAGCTGGTCCAGGTACAGCTGGCTGCTGCTGTCCGGAGCATCGTGTGGTGCAGCTGTCGGGTGAGGAGCTGCTCTCAGTGTAACGTTCATTGTCACTTTGTAGCTCTGTAACTTTGAGCATTTGTGATGGGGTCAGGGTGAAGTACATGGGCGTGTTCTCCTACCTGCTGCTGCTGGGCGTGGCCTCTCTGCACACCTGGAACCTGATTGGAGACCGAACAGTCAGTCATGTGAGTCACACTGAGCGCGCTCAGTAAACGCTCTGACAGTTCTCACTTCTGTGAGTGTCCTTGAATGCATCATGGTTATAACAGTAACGTGCGTGTGTGTACTTGTGTACGTGCGTACAGCTGAGTGTGTGTGTGCAGTGTGTGTGTCGTGTTGTGTGTCTCCTCGTGGTTCCGGTTCTTCTCTATGTGTTCTGGTTCTACGTCCACCTGAGCCTCCTGCACCGCAGCGGACCACATGACCAACTGATGAGCTCCGCCTTCCAGGCCAGTCTGCAGGTACACTGAAGGTTAACTGAAGGTTAGCTGAAGGTTAACTGAAGGTTAGCTGAACATTAGCTGAACATTAGCTGAAGGTTAGCTGAACGTTAGCTGAATGTTAGCTGAACATACACTGATTGCTGATTGGTTGGTTGTTTTTTAGGTGGGCTCTCCAGGATCACTCAGGGTCAGCCTCTGGAAGTCGCTTACGGCAGTCAGGTGACTTTAAGAAGCTCCGCCTCCCAGCCAATCCCCTGCTGGCTCCACTCTCATAAAGCGAACTACCCAATCAGGTTCTCTCAGCTCTCACGGACACAGCAGCCAATCAGAAAGTAGTCAGTCAGAGTTTGAGTAATACAACTTCCTGTTTCCTGTTCAGGTATGAGAATGGGCGGGGCAGCTCTCACCAACAGCAGGTCACATGTTACCCCTTTAAAGACGTCAACAACTGGTGGATCATCAAAGACCCCGACAGGTAAGTCTGTCCCAAGGCATGCTGGGAGATGTAGTCTAACCTGTCTGTCCCAAGGCATGCTGGGAGATGTAGCCTAACCTGATGTCTCTCAGACAGGAGCTGGTGGTCAGCAGCCCTCCTCGTCCTGTCCGTCATGGTGATGTCATCCAGCTGGTTCATGGGATGACCTCACGCTTCCTCAACAGGTAACAGCTCACCTAGACTGATGGACAGCACGTGGTGTATTCAAGGACAGTCCGACATCCTTATGCTCTGAATAAAACAGCACTGCTTCTCTAAATACTACAGTATCCATTAGCTTCAGCTGCTGCTGTAGAGGAGAAGCTCTGTGATTGGCTGAGTGAAATACACTATGGGAGTTGTAGTTGACTTTTCTCCTCTTTGCGCGTTGTAGTCATGATGTTGCCGCTCCCATGAGCCCTCACGCACAGGAGGTGTCGGGTTACATCGACTTTAACGTTTCCATGGCATCACAGAACCTGTGGAGAGTGGTGAGAGCTTTTATGACATCATCATGACATCATTAACAAGCTGTACGACACCTTTAATTAACGAGCTCTGTGCTATGTGTTAGCCTGGGTGTTAACCAGTGATGTCACCATGTAACCTGGATGACATCATCAAAGAGTGTGAGTGTGTTTCTGTGTGTGTGTGTGTGTGTGTGTGTGTGTGTTTGTTCAGGACATCTCTAACAGGGAGGTGGAGTCAGAGTCGTGGAAGACGATCCTGTCTGAGGTCCGATTGGTCCACATCAACACGTCAGCTATACTCCGGGTACTGACAGGAAGTGACCACACATGACAGACAGCTGTTTCCTGTGACCTTATAAGGAGCTGATGCCCTGCGTGTGTGTGTGTGTGTGTGTAGCTGAGTGGCGTGTCTCTTCCAGAGTGGGGTTTCCGTCAGTTGGAGGTCGTCGCTGAAAAACTCTTTAAGTCTCAGAGCAGCAGTTTGGACTGGACAGTCGAGGAGCACCGATACGGAACCAGTACGACCTCTGACTTCTGTGACATCAGACATCAGACCTGTGACATCAGACATCAGACCTATGACATCAGACATCAGACCTGTGACATCAGACCTGTGACATCAGACATCAGACCTATGAAATCAAACCTGTGACATCAGACCTGTGACATCAGACCTGTGACATCAGACCTATGACATCAGACCTGTGACATCAGACATTAGACCTGTGACATCAGACCTATGACATCAGACCTGTGACATCAGACCTGTGACATCAGACATCAGACCTGTAACATCAGACCTATGACATCAGACCTGTGACATCAGACATCAGACCTGTGACATCAGACCTGTGACCTGTCCGTCCATTAAGTGACCTGTTATGTTTTTATGTTTTTGTTGCAGGTCATGAGCAGAAGGAGAGAGAGGCGGAGCTTCATTCTCCCACGCACATCGACGTTGACAGAAAAATCTCCTTCTGGGCCAAATTTATCGAACTTCAGGTAGGACAATGAACGCATCGTCAGCAGTGATGACGTCATGTTGTGTCATCATGGCAGCATGGCAGCAGCAGTGATGTCATGTTGTGTCACAGTGGAAGATGCTGACGGTGAAACAGGAAGATTCTGAGCACAAGTATAGCTCCTCACCCCTCGAGTGGATCACCATGGAAACCAACATTGCATACTGGCTGCACTCGTCCACAAACGTAACACACACACACACACACACACACACACACACACACACACACACACACACACTCTCACTCTACTGTGCTGTCCTGTGATTGGCTGTCTGTCTCAGGCTCAGATCCATCTGATTGGTAACCCGGTGTCGTGGGGCGTGGCCAACTTCAGCCTGTTGGCCTATCAGCTGCTGGGTGTCATCTACCTGCTGAGGAGGAGGCGGGGCTTCAAAGACCTTCCTGATGGTACAAACATATACACACACACAAACCTTGTTCTGGTTCCGGATCAGGGTGGTCCTCACCAGTCCGCACCATAACATTCAGATAACTTTCAGATAACCTTTAGGTGACCTTCAAATAAAAACGAGTCTGAAATAATCTGATAAATGAGCTGAGAACAAAAATAGAAACATCTGAACATTCAGACCTCACTGAATCACCTCTTTACACCTGAACAGGTACTAAAGCTGTGTGTGTGTGTGTGCGTGTGTGTGTATCAGCTGTGTGGTGTCAGTTTGTGTGTGTTTGGTGTGTGTGTTTTGGTGGTTGGTTGGTGAACGTTGCTCCGTTCTTCCTGATGGAGAAAACTCTCTTCCTGTATCACTACCTGCCCGCCCTCTGCTACCTGTACCTACTGAGCCCCGCCCTGCTGGAGCACACACACACTCAACTGCTCAGGTACACACAAACACACACTCGCACGCACACAGGTGAGACCTGATTGTTCAGGTGTTGATTAAACCTGTCTGTCTCTCTCAGCAATGCAACACCTCGCCGTGTTCTCTGTGTGTGTGTGTTGCTTGTGTCGCTCGCCGTCTTCCTGTCCTATCACACCTTCAGTCCTCTGACCTATGGCAGCCCGGAGCTCTCAGCCAATCAGCTGCAAGCACTCAGGTGGAGAGACTCGTGGGACATCCTGTACCGCCGCCGCTGAGCCCTGATTGGTGTGTGACATCACTTCCTGATTCTGATGATGTCTGAAACAGGAAGAAGATAAAACGACAAAATAAAAGAAAAAATAAAGTTTGAAAACTTCAAAGTTTTGTCTCATGTTTAAATCATTTTTATTAATCTTTAGAGTGCTTTGTTTTTATTCGTAACATTTAGTGTGACGTCAGTGTGACGTCCCTAACAGGCGGAACCAAAGAGCGGAGGTACTGCAAGTGAAGGTGTCGGACATAAATAGAGCGCGGAGGGACCGGAAGTGGAGTGTCGGACATAAATAGAGCGCGGAGGGACCGGAAGTGAAGGTGTTGATGACGAACCGACAAAACGTTAAATTTCATAGAATTTTAAGTTTGAATTCTTAAATTTTAACGTTTTTATTAAATTTTAACGTTTCGTTTAACCGGAAGTGACAGAACCGTGAAGCATCGCGGGAGAAATGATCCCGCCGCACTGCCTGCTGGGTAACATGTTAATGACATGGAGCTCCGCGGCGCGTGTAACAGAAACATCATAACATACATGAAACTGAGACACACGAGACGGAGGCCGAGAGGGACAGAAAGAGTCAAATTACAGGTGAGCCGCTAATGTTAGCATTTGTGACGTTTTGCAGGACATCCACAGAGTACTCAGGGTTAGAGTTAGAGTACTCAGAGGGAGTATTAGAGTACTCAGGGTTACTCAGAGGGAGTATTAGAGTACTCAGGGTTACTCAGAGGAGTATTAGAGTACTCAGAGGGAGTATTAGAGTACTCAGCGTTACTCAGAGGGAGTATTAGAGTACTCAGGGTCACCCAGAGGACTATTAGAGTACTTAGAGGGGGTATTAGAGTACTCAGGGTTACTCAGACGGAGTATCAGAGGACTCAGTGGAGTATTAGAGTACTCAGGGTTAGTCAGACGGAGTATTAGAGTAATCAGAGGAGTATTAGAGTACTCAGGGTTACCCAGAGGAGTATTAGAGTACTTAGAGGGGGTATTAGAGTACTCAGGGTTACTCAGACGGAGTATTAGAGTACTCAGGTGTTGTCGTTACCTGGTTCAGGTTGTTTTAAAGGTTCAGAGACGTGAAGCTGAACAACAAATATATATAACCTCTCTGTCTGTCTGTCTGCAGACATGTCTGTCTCTCTGTCAGCAGAGAGAGACAGGATCCAGCGACAGGTGGAGGAGCTGGAACAGATTCTGTCTGTGACCAACACTGATATGGAATTGCTGAGCAGTGAGACAGGTGCCCGTCTGTCTGTCTGTCTGTCTTTAAACCTGTCTGTATGTCTGTCTCTAACAGTGGTGTATCTGTCTCTCTCTCAGATGATGAATCAGCTGATGATGACACAAAGGAGGTGGGAAAGGTAACACACACACACACACACACACATTAAACCTCTGATTTCTGAGTGTCCTTGAACGCACCAACCACTCTAAAATAGTCATAAATAACAGTTACCATGGCAACATGTTGATCCACTGGTCCACTAGTCCTGTGGTCTTCTGGTCCTCTTCTTTCCCACCCTCCATGTCCAAAATCTCATCCACACCTTTCTCACTACCTTGGTGACAGAGATATGAGTTAAGGTTCTGGTTCTGGTTCTGGTTCTGTTGGCCCTTTTTGACAGTCAGTCTCTTTCTGTGTTTAGTCTGCAGCAGGTCTGTTGGCTCAGAGAGCGAAGATCCAGCAGGAGATCCAGAACCTGGAGACTATCCTGGGACCACACAGCCCTGTCTGTGTGTCAGGTACCTGTCTGTCTGTCTGTCTGTCTGTCTGTCTGTCTGTCTGTCTCTCTGTCTTTAAACCTGTCTGTCTCTTGTCTCTCTTCAGATGACGACAGCAGCAGTGAGGTGAGTATCAAACACGGCTGTCCAACATGTCAGTTACAGATGATCTCTCTGCCTGTCTGTCTGTTTGACTGCCTGTCTGTCGCTCTCTCTGCCCGTCTGTCTCTCTCTGTCTGTCTGTCTTTCTCTCTCTGTCTGCATGTCTGTCTCTCTGTTTAGAGTGAGCTGGGTCTGTCGGCATCCGTGGACTCGTGTCTTCAGATGAACCTGGTCTACCAGCAGGTTGTTCAGGAGACTTTGGACCACCTGGAGACACTCTTGGATCAGAACCACAGACAGCAGGTCAGTACTGACGGAACCATCCCACTGGGTCAAAAGACGTTCACCTTGTCTTTGATTGGTTAAAGTCCAGACTAGAGGGAGTTTGGACGAAACAGTTCCTTCAGCAGCACAGTTCAGACCGGCCCGACACAAACCGGACTCAGAACAGCAAACTTAACCCTTCATCTCTCTAACCAGTTAATCTCTAGCCTCTCACCGACCACCCACCCCCTTCAGGTACTGACAACCAATCATGTGTTCTGTCTGTAGAAAGAGGTGATGTCACAGCTGTCTGGACCAATCAAAGAGTCTTCAAGAGAACCGGGCCCACCCTCCTCCTGCCAGCAGCCAATCAACATGTTCCTGGGACGATTCTTCAAACCGTACTTCAAGGACAAGCTGACGGGACTGGTGAGATAGACAGGCAGAGAGAGACAGACAAGCAGAGAGAGACAGAAAGACAGACAAGCAGAGAGAGACAGACAGACAAGCAGAGAGAGAGAGAGAGAGAGAGAGAGAGACACGCAGGCAGAGAGAGAGACAGACAATCTACCTGTCGGCAGGTGACCAATCAGACGCTGTCTTTCTGTCCCAGGGTCCTCCAGCCAATGAGGAGACGAAGCTGAAGACAATGAGGATGAGCGGCTGTTTGGAGAACAAGAAGCTGAAAGTCAAACGCTGTAAGAACGTTAAACAAACCTTCAGCTCTCTGATCACTCATATGTAATGTATGTACATATATGGTAATGTGTGTGTGTGTGTGTGTGTGTGTGTGTGTGTTTGTTTTAGGGGCAAGCTGGCAGAAGACTCTGTTGATTGACTCAGTGTCCAGAGACGGACTAAGGAGACTGATACAACCCAAACTGTCCAGGTAACACATCATTAACATATGCTCATTAATATTATAATGCATGTCTGGGTAACAAGACACTTCATATTCCTGTCGCTCTCTCTCTGTACCTGTCTGTCTGTCTCTCTGTACTTGTCTGTCTCTCTGTGTACCTGTCTGTCTCTCTGTACCTCTCTCTCTCTGTACCTGTCTGTCTGTCTGTACTTGTCTGTCTCTCTGTGTACCTGTCTGTCTCTCTGTACATCTCTCTCTCTCTCTGTACCTGTCTGTCTGTCTGTCTGTCTGTCTGTACTTGTCTGTCTCTCTGTGTACCTGTCTGTCTCTCTGTACCTCTCTCCTCTCTGTGTACCTGTCTGTCTGTCTCTCTGTACTTGTCTGTCTCTCTGTGTACCTGTCTGTCTCTCTGTACCTCTCTCCTCTCTGTGTACCTGTCTGTCTCTCTGTACTTGTCTGTCTCTCTGTGTACCTGTCTGTCTCTCTGTACCTGTCTCTCTTGCAGGGTGGACTACCTGACGCAGAAGCTGTCGTCAGCAGAGGAGACAGACAGGCAGCACCTGAGAGAGCAGATCGACAGTCTGGAGAGAGAGATTGACATCCTCAGGTGAGCCTGTCTGTCTTTAACTACCTGTCTGTCCGTCTCTGTGAGGACATTTTGTCCTAATGAAGTCAGACAGAATCAGCGAACAGCTGACTCAGCTAACAGTCCCTTCATGTAAACAAACAGTCTAACTCTCAGCTGACTCTGTCTCCATGGTAAGAGTATCAACACTGGTCAGTGTGAGTCCTCACAGGTAAACAATCACACCTGTGTGTGTGTGTGTGTGTGTGTGTGTGTGTGTGTGAGGTCAGTTGACATTCTCTGCCTCTGATTGGTCAGAGAGAAGAAGGAGGATGAGCTGATTGGTGATCGATATGAAGAACATGATTGGCAGAGGATCTCTAATATTGACGTAAGTGAAGAAGATCGACCAATCAGACGAGAGCAACGTCACGACATCACAACGTCATATAACACCCCCTCTCATCTCCTCCTCCTCTCCTCAGTTTGAAGGTACAAAAGAGGCGGAGGACCTCTGTAGTTTCTGGCAGAACTTCCTCCACCCGTCCATCAACAAGTCTTCATGGAGTCGGCAGGAGGTGGAGGAGCTGAAGGAGGTCAGCAGGAGGCACGGAGAGAGAGACTGGGAGAGCATCGCTGAGGAGCTGGGGGTGAGGAGGACCTGACTGTCTGTCTCTGACCTGTCTGTCTCTGACCTGTCTGTCTGTCTGTCTGTCTGACCTAACTATCTGACCTGTCTCTCTCTGGCCCGTCTCTCTCTCTCTGGCCTGTCTCTCTCTCTCTCTGACCTGTCTCTCTCTCTCTCTGGCCTGTCTCTCTCTCTCTGACCCGTGTCTCTCTCTGACCTGTCTCTCTCTCACCTGTCTCTGACCTGCCACTCTCTCTCTCTGACCTGTCTCTCTCTCACCTGTCTCTGACCTGCCTCTCTCTCTGCCCTGTCTGTCTCTGACCTGTCTCTCTCTCTCTCTCTGACCTGTCTCTCTCTCTGACCTGTCTGTCTCTCAGACAGGGAGAACAGCCTTCCTGTGTCTTCAGACGTTCCAGCGGTTCGTCTCGGACTCGTTACGGAGGGGCAGTTGGACTCCGTCTGAAGACGCTCTGCTCCGAGAACTCGTCGACAAGATGAGGATTGGAAACTTCATCCCCTACTCACAGAGTATGACATCACTGTGACGTCACACTGTGACATCACTGACATCACACTACGCCATCACTGTCTCTCTCACCTGTCCGCCTGCCTCTCTCACCTGTCTGTCCCTTAGTGAGTTACTTCATGGAAGGTCGTGACCCAGGTCAGCTGCTCTACAGGTGGGCTCAGGCTCTGGACCCGAACCTGAAGAGAGGTCCGTGGACGCCCGATGAGGACCAGGTAAGTCAGGGGGCGGGCCGTTCTTCAAACATTCCTTCTTAATCTGAGACATTAGCATGTGTTAGCATGCTGTCTGTCTACCTGTCTGGCACTCTCTTTGTCTGTCTCTGACCTGTCTGTTTACCTGTCTACCTGTCTGTCTGTCAGCTGCTGCTACAGGCCGTCTCTCGTTACGGGGAGAAGGACTGGTGGAAGATCCGGTTCGAGGTTCCTGGGCGTACTGACAGCGGCTGCAGAGACAGGTGAGATCTGACTGGATGATAGAGGCTGAGGGTATGTTCAGATGTGTTCAAACAGGAAGTGGATGTTCACCTGTACTTCATGGTGTGTGTGTGTGTGTGTGTGTGTGTGTGTGTGTGTGTGTAGGTACTATGACTGTCTGAAGGAGGACATAAAGAGAGGACCGTTCGACAAAAAGGAGCAGCTGTTGCTGCTGATGCTGGTGAAGAAACATGGAGTTGGTGAGTCACATGATGTCCAGTCAGCTGTTCCTACTTTATGTTAATTACACTAACAGGAAGTAAAGAGTGTGTGCGCTTGTTTGTTTGTGTGTGTCAGGTCGCTGGGCGAAGATTGCTGCAGAGATTCCTCATCGTTTGGACGCTCAGTGTCTTCGAGAGTGGAGGAAACTCAGCAAAACACTTCCACTTCCTGCTCAGGTACGCACACCTGTTCAATCAGCCAATCAATCGATCAATCAATCAATTAGCCATCAGACATGCTATTGTTCTAGTCCAGTCACTGTGTTTGCTTGTGTGTTCACATCTAAGTGTCTGTATTTTGTATTCCCATAAATCAATCAACCACAAACCAAGTCATTAACGAAGGCCTGTCTCTAATGAAGGCCCGTCTCTAATGAAGGCCCGTCTGTGATGAAGTCTCGACAGGTTTTCAGTAAACAAACTGACTCTCTCTTTGTCAACAGAAACATGGGGGTAAAAAAACGCCAACCACCAATGATGGAGAAGCAAAGACGAAGAAGAAGAGGAAGGTTGCACAGACCCAGAGGAGACTCAAGACACAACTGAAGAAAGTGAAGGAAGAAGAGCAGGAAGAGACCAACGATGAGGAGGAGGAGGCAGTGGTGGAGTACATGGACAGTGATGAAGAGAAGAAAAAAGTAAAGAAGGCCATGGGAGTATTGAGGAGTGAGGAGGTGGAGGAGGAGAAGGAGTATGTCTTCCCCCCCATACAGGAGTGGACTCCAACAGAAGCACAAAGTTTCACCTTCCTGAGCTTTCGACCGGTGGAGCTGCCTTCCTCTGGAGATGCCTACAAGGGGAAACCTGTGAGGTCAACCATCCTTGGAGACTTTGGACAGTCCGTGGTAATTGGACCTCCACCCAGAGACCTGCAGAGGTACAAATGCCACAGCAGCAACACCATGATGATGGTATCACCTGACCAGCTGCAAGCCTACCTCCAGGTCCAGATGAACAGGTTCAACAACCTCAATGGGAAGGTGCTGACTGGCAAACGTAACCTGCCAGGCCGAGTGCCGGGGAGAGGGTTGGACTATGAGCTGCAGGCTGCGGTGACGCCGTGGATCGGTAACCTCCTGATCCCGGGGAAAACCAGACTGACGGCAACCGATGTCCTGAGGGAGCGAGGAGAGAAGTCCCCACTGTCCCCGACCTCCGTATTCCTGATCTTCATCCAGACCTTAAACGTGGACTCTGAAGGCTGTAAGAAGATGATACAGCAGAGGAACAACAAGGTCATGTCATCAATACTGCACTCTGGAAACACGATTAACCCAAATACAGTTGCAGGAATGTTGGAGAAGAAGTGTTTAGTGAATAAGCAGCAGGACAAACTGATCCTGGCGCAGCTTCGGGTGCTGCACCATAAAGACAAACAGAAACATCAACCACGACAACTTGCACTGCTGCAACAACCTCCTCTTCTCTGCCCCCAATCAATGCCTCCTCAGCATCTTCTTCAGGTGCCTCCTAAAATGCATCCTCAGATGTCTCCTGTGTCCCTATTTTCTCATCCTGCCTCCACCCAGCTAATGCCTGCCACATCGCTGACCTCGACTTCTCCATGCAGACCTCCTCCTGCGGTGGTCACCTCTATGTTACCTTCTTCTCCTCATAGACTGAATGCCCCCCCTGTCATAGTGGTCCAAATGCCCCTGAACACCACATCTACCTGCTCTGCTTCTTTCCACCAACAACCTAGACTTGCCCCACCCCCCTCCATCAACCAGCATGTTTCTATTGGTTCAACACCGCCCAGTCAGAACGCGGTTTCCTCAACCTCCAGCAGTCCCATCACTTTCCCCAGCCAGCCTAGTCCTGCCCCCAGTCCATCCAGCTCCATCCAGAATCCACTCAAAGACACTCAAGAGGATCAACAGGCTGTCTGCGGCAGTCAGAACGAGGTGGATTTGGGTGCTGCAGGTAATGATGTAGGTGAAGCATGTCCAGGCGTGGACAGGGCAGGTGACGGTGTGATCAAGGAAGACAGAATGATCCGGAAGCCAAGCCTGAAGGCCAAAGTTCTGCAGGACACCACCAAAGCAAAGGTAAACACCTGTCATTAGATGTTGCCTCTCAGCAAGGCTTGAACATCCTGCTGGGGGTCCAAAAAGTTCATGTGAACTTGGTCCTGAGGTACACAACTGTGCTAGGTCACAGTTCTGTAGGTGAAGGTCAGCTTGAACAGCTCAGCTCAGATATTGAACTGTTTTAAGTTAAGCAGATTTGTAAAACAACAAAAATTTGGGGTCTGTGGTTGCCTCTCGTTTCCTGGTTGATTGACTTGGTTGTCTTTGGTTGTTGCTCCTTTCAGGCTGAAGCCCAGAAGAAAGCTGCTTCATGTCCACGTCGGAAAATTCAGAACCAGAACATGAACTCTCCTTCTCAGCCAGTTGGGACCACTCCCATAAATCCATTACCTCAGACTCCTCAAAGACCGCTTCCTGCCATGGTCGTCCTCCCTCCTCCAACCAAACCAGACGCTCCTTCACTTCTTTTCTCTGTGAACTCATCCCAGATCACCACGCCTGCCTCCTGCTCTGATAGGACTGTGTCAGCAGCCCCGCCCCCCTCTATATCCACCAATCAGCATGCTGCCTACGCCACTTTAAGCCTACAAACTCCTTTTCACAACGATCATGACTACACCTTTACACCAAGTCTTGTCTCTGATGACAGTCAACATGGCTTCAACTCAGATCCACCAAACCCCACCACCAAACAGCCAAACCAGCATGGCTCTGACTCCACCCCCACAAAAAAAACTCCCAAAGCCCCGCCCAGTGGGAGGAAACGAGCAAGGGGGGAGGAGCAACCGAGTGTGATGAGCAGTCAGGATGATCAGTGTGTGGGCGAGGCAGGTGATGTGGTGGGCGGGACAGGTGACGTGTTGGGGGGGGCAGGTACAGGTGTGACCCAGGAAGGAAGGAGGCTTCGTAAGCCGAGTGAGAAGGTCAGAGCTCTTCAGGAAGCTGTTAAGGCCCAACAGGTAAGAACCTGAAGCTGAGTCCTCTGTTGTTGTTGTTGAAGGTTGCTGCTTACTGCGTCTCCATGAACACATACTGGTCTCTAACCCACTAACCTCCTCCTCCTCTGACTCCTCGTTGTCTGACACCTGCTGTTTTGTTTTGTTTCCAGGCTGAAGCCAAGAAAAAAAGGAAGGGGAGTTCTTCTCCTCCTTGGAAGAAGCGCTCTTGTACGTCTCGCTCTAAACAGAAAGTTGTCATCCAGAACCCTCCACTTACTCCACTGCCCAGCTTCTGTTTACGTCCTGGTCAGTCCATGTGGGTCATGACTCCTCATGGGCTGGTCCAGCTGGCAGATGCCCCGCCTCAAGGCCTGCAGCTGGCATTGGTCCCAGCTCTACTCGGGAATATTAACGCTCAGCAGGCCACGCCCCCTCTGCCCCCACCTGCAGACAGTCCAGCCGCACCTCAACCAGCCACTCCTCAACCATCCGCACCTCAACCTGCCCCTCAACCAGCCGCACCTCAATCAGCCGCACTTCAACCCTCCCCAGTGTTGGTACCCGAAAACTTGCCTGGACAGAATCAGTCACGCCTTCTTCCTGCCCCTCTTACCTGTCCTGAGCCCGTCCCCCGACCCATCATCCTGCAGCCAGTCTCAAATCTGGGCGCCCCTGAGCTCTGCCCAAAATCCATCCTGCCATATAAGGGCACTGTCAAAGCAGACCATTCGGTGCCCCCTCCCCTCCAGAGCGAGGCACTGCGGTTCGACCCCTCCCTGATGTTTCGAGAGTCCCAGGAGGAGGTGCATGATTGGCTGAGCAGTCAGCGAGGGGTGGTGGTACCTGGAGTGGGCGTGGCTCTTCCCTACCTGCCACCCTTCGTCAGCAGTCTGAGCACGCTCAATTCACTGCTCCAAGCCAGGACGTCTCTGACTGAATCATCCCTACAGCTGCTGAGTCGAGAGTTCGAACCCCAACACCCCCAAATTGACCCTGACAGCACCAAGACCACGTCCAGTCCGGACCTGCCAGATTCCACGACCGACTGTAAACCAGCTACAGACAACACAGGTAACCCAGGTAATGCACCCGACACACACCTGAATGTATTTCACACACTGCTCATGCTGGAGGTTTTTGGCCGGAAGTGGTCTCATCTCACCTGAACACTGAAATATTTGATGTTGTGATGAAGATAATCAGTTGACTCGTCCTCAGGTGTGTTTGTTTCTGCGCTTGCAGCTATCTCTGTCGACCTGCAGGAAGAGGCAGAGCTCGTGGTGACAGTGCGTCAGCTGGTGGCAGAGCGTTTCTCAGGTAACCCTGCCTACCAGCTGCTGAAAGCCCGCTTCCTGTCCTGCTTCACTGTCCCTGCCCTCCTGGCTACTGTTCAGCTGATTACCAAAAAGACTGTGGAGGAGAAGGCGTCACAAGGAGAGGAGGAGGAGGAGGAGGAGGAGGAGGAGGAGAGAGTCATAGAGAGAGTGAAACAGAGGAGAGCTGAGGTGAGTTTGTTAACAACGGGTTATTACACAGGCAGTTCAGCCAGAGTGATCAGATTGTATAAGAGTCATTCATGAGTGCTCATTTAAAGAATAACAGCACTGAGATTTCCTCACTAGCTGATAAACATAACATTAAAAATAACATTACTCTGTACAATTACCTGTACATTATAATTTAATTATTTATCCTCACTGTTTACATTTAGTCTGTTGGACATAGATATGTATATACTGTTGTATCATGTCAGAACACAAGCAGTTGTAGAAACTATATTTATTCCATCATCTCATCACCAGTCCTTTATCCAGTGTACAAATGTCTATAGATAGATACACTACAGATGAACGACTGAAGTCAACTACAACTCCCAAGATGCATTTCACTGATAAAGATCCAGTCACAGAGCTCCACATCAAAACTGAGTTTATAATCAGCTGATTCGATTCATTCAGCGTTGTTCTCAGCCGCTGAGGCTCGTGGGTAATGTAGTAAAACTGACAGACGATGTCACTGATGAGTTTCTTTGTGTTTTCAGAGATCTGTACTGCTGAGTGATGGCGCAGGAGTTCCAGCCAATCACTTCTCAGGAATCATCAACACAGATCAGACTGGATCAGAACAGACTGGACCGGACCAGACTGGATCAGATCAGACTGGATCGGAACAGACTGGACCGGACCAGATTGGATCAGATCAGACTGGATCAGAACAGACTGGACTGGACCAGTTGAAAGCAGACAGTCAGTGTCAAATGAAAAGCGCTGGTCTAAACGTTGACTTGTCCTCTGACAGATGATTGGATGTTTAAATTAAATTAGAGACATATTTTGATTGGTCCGATCGTCGAGTCCGGATCAGATTTCTGAAGTTAAAATCAGGTGTTTGAGATCTCGGTGACTTCATCACCAGTCAAACATGTTCTGTTCTCGTTATGAACTTTGTTTTCATGATGTTTGAATCATTGTCTGGACATTCTGCGGCTCTGTGCTGCGTTCAGGGACCTCACACAGAGCGGTAAAGGAACGATGTTTTTTTTTGTTTACTTTTACTTATTCAGAGACTGTGAAGAAAAATAAATTATGACTTGAAAATTTTGTAATAAAGAAAAATGTATCTGAAATTAAGCTGAGTGCGCTCGTATATATGTGAGTCTGTGAGGAACAGTTAGTTTTAGACACTGTGGACTGTAGGGACACGGTGGGGACACTGGACTGTAGGGACACTGTGGGGACACTGTGGACTGTAGGGACAATGTGGGGACACTGGACTATAGGGACACTGTGGGGACACTGTAAACTGTAGGGACAATGTGGGGACACTGTGGACTATAGGGACACTGGGGACACTGTGGACTATAGGGACACTTTGACCTAAAATATATGACTTATATATTTTAGGTCGAAGTGTCCCTGTAACTTCCTTGTTTTTCTCTATGAACTCATCTCTTTGACTTTTGGACTTTCTTCTCTTTGTTTGATTTCAGTTCCGCTCACTCAGATTTCCAGGAATCGCCGTCAATACAAATCAGTGCTGTTGTGACATCACTTCCTGTTTTAGTCAGCTGATGTTTCCTGTTCACTGAGTCATTCCTCCTGTGACTTCTCTAATCTTTCACTGTCTTCCTCTTTCTGTCACTTTCTGTCCAAAAAAGCTCAGCTGATGAGAAAACAAACTTTGATAAATTATATTATAAATTATAAAACAAATTTTTAATGAAACTTTGATTAATTTATATAAAACACTTTAAACACAAGCATGCTTTATATTAGTATTATATATTATTAGTTCAGTAAGTCTCAGGTATCTAAGGTTCAGTCAAAAGGCTTTTTTTCACTTCTTCATTGTCAAATTCATCCATGTTTCCATCATTCATTCAGTCTGTTTATTAACAGTTTACAAATCAAATATTTTTCACAAATTCACCCTAAAACAGAAAAAACTGAACGAAGTCATGCAGAACAATGATTAAATATTAATGTTATATAAACTGTATGAACACATATAAACTGTATGTGTATGAACATGTATATAAACAGTATTAAGTAACAGTATTAAACTGTATAAATACACCTATATAAACAGTATAAATACATGAATGAATACACGTATCAAATCAAATCAAATTTTATTCATATAGCCCAAAGTTACAAAATACATTTGCCTCGGAGGGCTTTACGATCTGTACAGGGAGTGACATCCGCTGTCCTTAGACCGGACAGTTCGAGCTGGTTCGAGTGAGGAAAAACTTGCCCACAAAAAACCCTTTGAGGTGTCTGCACATAGATGCACAGTTACATACTAATACTAGTACTATTATATACATATGGTTTACATTGAGATACTTGTCTGTGTCGCTGTTAATTTGCTCAATCTGGGTTTTGAGGTTATTTGGATAGGAGTACCAAAGAACCGGCAGGATGGCGCCGCTGTCAGGTGTGTTAATGTATGTATTACAATTTATGTTAAAAGAGTTATGTGGGATGGGGTGCCTCGGGTCCCATGTGATTTCCTTTGACGTGGTTAAGGGAGAAGTCAAGTCAAAAGGTTAAGGGCCATTTGTTGGGGCAACCTGGGAGAGGGGCCTCTCTTTTCCTCTGCCCCTCTCTTACACGGGTTATAAGATATTGTTGACTTTGATTGCATGTTTTGGGGGCATAACCTCCACTGTATATAAGGGCTTGCCCCGCATAATTCAGAAGAGTCTCATTATTCGGTTGGAGGCTCTCCAAGTAACGGTTTACTTGACTATGATACTGAACTTATTGTAATAAATTTGTTATACAACTAAGAGTGTCGGTGGAGTTTTTCTTCAACTGCATTGCCATTGAATAATACGACAGCTTTTAACAGAGAAAAAAGGTGAAAGAAACCTCAGGAAGAGCCACAGAGGAGGGATCCCTCTCCCAGGACGGACAGACGTGCAATAGATGTCACATGTACAGGACAAATCAACACAAACATATTGTACAATTACAATGAATGATAAAATGACAATTAATTACAATGAATGATAAAATGATTACAGTAGCAGTGGAACCTGTGATAGAGATAGAGAGACACAGATGCACAGCGGCAGCAAATCATTAACTAACTATAAACTGTAATGGAGATATGGTAGCAATAATGACAGTAATAATATATGTAGTGGACGTCATGCAGGACCACAGCAGCAGCCACGATCCATAAGAAGCTGCTGGATGAGAGAGCACAGAAACTCCAGGAAAGAAGTTTAGTTAGTAAGATGCATTAACATGCATTAATGAGACATCTATGTTTACAGATGGTGAGAGAGAGAGTTTTCAGTAAAGGGAGATGTGACTGCATCTTCCACCAATACCGTGCCTGACTAGGCATAACCCTGAAAGAGAGTCCCCCTGGGTCCCCGGCAGTACTGAGCCAGCACTCACTATAAACTCTATCAAAAAGTAAAGTCTTAAGTCTACTCTTAAAAGTGTTGACCGTGTCTGCCTCCAGAACCCAAAGCTGAAAGCTCTGGCTCCCAATCTACTTTTGGAAACTATAGGAACCACAAGGAACCCTGCATTCTGAGAGCGCTGAGTGTTCTAGAGGGGTAGTAAGGTACTATGAGCTCTTTTAGATATGATGGTGCCTGACCATGAAGAGCTTTGTATGTAAGGAGAAGAATTTTAAATTCTATTCTAGATTTAACAGGTAGTCAATACAAGGAAGCCAAAATGGGACAGATGTGATCTCTGATCTTGGTTCCTGTCAGAACACGTGCAGCAGCATTCTAAATTAGCTGCAAAGTCCTAAGAGACTTATTGGAGCAGCCTGATAACAAAGAGTTACAATAGTCCAGCCTAGAAGTAACAAATGCGTGGACTAGTTTTTCTGTATCCACTTGAGAAACAATGCGTCTGATTTTGGCGAAGAATGCAGTCCTCGAAATTTGTTTTATGTGGACATTAAAGGACAAATCTGTTCCGTTCCATTCTGTCTTCTCCCGCTTATCCGAGGTCGGGTCGCGGGGGCAGCAGCTTCAGCAGGGAAGCCCAGACTTCCCTCTCCCCGGCCACTTCGTCCAGCTTTTCCAGGGGAACCCCAAGGCGTTCCCAGGCCAGCCGAGAGACATAGTCCCTCCAGCCGTCCTGGGTCTTCCCTGGGGCCGCCTCCTGGAGGGACGTGCCTGGAACACCTCACCAGGGAGGCGTCCAGGAGGCATTCTCACTAGATGCCTGAGCGACCTCAACTGGTTCCTCTTGACACGGAGGAGCAGCGTCTCTACTCCGAGCTCCCCGCGGATGGCTGAGCTTCTCACCCTATCTCTAAGGGAGAGCCCAGCCACCCTGCGAAAGAAGCTCATTTCGGCCGCTTGTATTCGCGATCTCATTCTTTCAGTCACTACCCAAAGCTCGTGACCATAGGTGAGGGTAGGAACGTAGACCGTCTGGCTCCAGGAGGGGTCCTGATCCTGATCAAAACTTTCTTATGGAGAAAGTCACACAGCTGATTGGCTACAGCTTTCTCAAGTATCTTAGAGAGAAAGGGAAGGTTTGATATCGGTCTGTAATTGGCTAAAGCCTCTGGATCTAGAGTGGGCTTTTTAAGAAGAGGTTTAATTACAGCTACTTTAAAGGACTGTGGTACATATCCCGATAATAAAGACATATTAATCATATCCAATAAAGAAGGGCTAACTAGAGGTAAAACATCCTTGAGCAGCCTGGTTGGGATGGGGTCTAAGAGACAGGTTGACTGCTTAGATGAAGAAATTATTGAAGTTATTTGATGAGGGTCGATGGGAGAAAAACAGTCTAAATATATATCAGGTTTTACAGCTGTTTCCAAACTTGCTGTATCAGAATGCAGACCAGTGCCTGTTGAGGGCAAGAGGTGATGAATTTTGTCTCTAATAGTTATAATTTTATCATTAAAGAAGCTCATGAAGTCATTACTACTTAGACCTAAAGGAATAGATGGCTCAGTAGAACTGTGGCTCTCTGTTAGCCTGGCTACAGTGCTGAAGAGAAACTTGGGGTTGTTCTTATTCTCCTCTATTAATGAAGAGTAATAGGCTGCTCTGGCATTACAGAGAGCCTTCCTGTATGTTTTAAGATTATCTTGGCAGACTAAACGAGATTCTTCCAGTTTAGTGGCACGCCATTTGCGTTCAGATTTACATGCCTCTGTAGCAGACAAGTCCTCTGTTACATTGAGACATGGCATTGAATTCAATACTGAACGAATCACTTCTTTAAATTTGGCTACAGCACTATCAGATAAACATCTGCTGTAGGAGTTTCTGCAAAAAGGCTTATAGTCCAGTAATATGAACTCAAAGGTGATTAAAAAATGGTCAGATAGAAGAGGATTCTGTGGAAAGACTATTTGATGATCAATTTCAATGCCATATGAGAGAACAAGATCAAGAGTGTGGTTCAGACAATGAGTCGGTTTATGTACACTCTGACAGAAGCCGATTGAATCTAATCAAAAGATAAATGCAGTACTAAGACTATCATTGTGGTTGTCCACAAGAATATGAAAATCACCTACAATAATTACTTTATCTGTTTTAAGGATCAAGCCTGACGCAAATTCTGAAAATTCAGATAAAAATTCAGAGTAAGGACCAGGAGCCCGATATACTGTAACAAATAAAATTGGCTGTAATGTTTTCCAGGTTGGGTGAGTGAGTCTACGAACAAGACTTTCAAATGAATTATAATTTAGTTTAGGATTTATTAATAGACTAGAGTCAAATATGGCTCCAACTCCACCACCTCGACCGGTACTTCAAGGAATATGAGTATTACAATGACTGGGAGGAGTGGATTCATTTAAGCTAACATATTCATCCTCCTGCAGCCAGGTTTCAGTGAGACAAAATAAATCAATCATCATAATCAGATATCAATTCATTGACTAAAACAGCTTTAGATGACAAGGACCTGATATTCAAGAGTCCACGTGTAATTTTCTTATTTTTGGACTGTTGGAGGTGTTGATTTGATTTTTATTAAGTTTTTTATGATGAACTCCTCTTCTGTTTGTTTTATCTTTAAATAATGTAGGTGGACGGGGGACAGACACAGTCTCTATACCAGGGGTCGGCAAATAAGTTTGGACCCGGGCCAATTTTTTTTCTAACTATTCCATCGCGGGCCATGACCATGCTTTCCTACTAGAAAAAAAAAGGTTTTCTATTTTTTCTATTATATTAAAAATAAATGTTATTTAACTTTAAAAATGCATTTAATTTAATTTAAAACATTAATTTGCTTCTATGTGCTATTATTACGCCCACTGCTGCATCTCCTGGCGTCTGTCATGAAACAGGCAACCTGCCTTAGCAACCTGCCGTAACTAATGTATACAGCAGCGCAGATCTGTTTCCCCATGCCGCTGATGTGCATTCACATTTTTTAATTAGGCTATTTGATATTTGAGCCGACCTTGTTTGGTTTTGTTGCAAGGACACAGGACACTTTTATTTTCCACAGGTTACAGCGCATGCACGTGCCAATTAGCGTTCCAACCTGTGCATCAAGTAAAGAGGCTGCAAGGATGTTCTGGCTGCTGTTTTGTCACATTACTTATCAGCTACTTTTCAATAAATGTTGTGAAATCTGTGGAATTGTTGTAATTTTGACAGAAAACATGAAGTTTAAAAGATATATTAAGAAATATATATATATTTTAAAATAAATCAACGTCATCTAGCGGGCCAGATATAATTGATGGTGGGCCAGCTTTGGCCGGCGGGCCGCTAATTGCCATCCCCTGCTCTATATTAAAGGACTGGGTGGGCAGCTGCTCTAATGGAGGCGCAGAGAAGTGTGTAAGACTGCAGCTCTGCTTCATGGTCTCAACTCTGGGTTGTCACGGTTTTGTTCGACTAATAAACTTGGCCATGTTTCTAGATATGAGAGCTGCTCCATCCAAAGTGGGATGGATGCCGTCTCTCCTAATCAGACCAGGTTTTCCCCAGAAAGGTGTCCAATTATCTATGAAGCCCACATCGTTTGCTGGACACCACCTCGACAGCCAGCGGTGAAATGACGACATGCGGCTATACATGTCATCACTGGTCACATTGGGGAGGGGACCAGAGAAAACTACAGAGTCCGACATCGTTTTGGCGTATGGACACACCGATGAAACATTAATTTTAGTGATCTCCGATTGGCGTAACCGGGTGTCATCACCGCCGACGTGAATAACAATCTTACTGTATCCACGTTTATCTTTAGCCAGTAGTTTTAAATTAGACTCGATGTCGTCCGCTCTGGCCCCCGGGATGCATTTAACTATGCCCCCTGGTGTCGCTAACTTCACGTTTCGTAAAATGGAGCTGCCAATGACCAAAGTTGGCCTCTAAGCGGGTGTGTCGCTGAGCAGGGAATGTCTGGTAGAAACATGGAGCGGTTGGTGGTGCACTGTGGGCTTCAGTTTGGGGCTATGCCTCCTTCGGACAGTCACCCAGCATCCCAGCTGCTCGGGACCTCCCGGGGGACGGCTAGCTGAAGCTACCTTCGGTGGTACCGCACCAGGTACAGGGTACAGGGGACTTGCTAACTATAGCAGCTACTGACTGTTCGGTGGTGCGGTACCGTGCCTCTAAATCACTGAGCCTCGCCTCCAAAGCTACAAATAAACTACATTTATTACAAGTACCGGAAGTAGAGGAAGAGGAGTAGCTAAACATGTGGCACACTGGGGAGGAGAGAGAGCAGGAGAGGAGAGAAAGCAGGAGAGGAGAGAGGAGGAGAGCAGAGGGAAGCCATTGCTATAGCTAGGCTAGTTAGTGTGACTAACAGAGACTGAGATCGGATTGCGGTTACTAAAGTTAAGAGACCTGTTCGTGCACAGACAGAACAGTCTAAGGATACTGTAGAGATATGTAAATAATTGCTGATGTGAAAAATATACGAAAATCTGTTTAGGTGAGCAGAGCAGAGAGCACCGTGGCAGTAACACCGATAACCGGAAGTGACAGAATACGCTTACCGTAAAGTGAGCCCTTAAATACACATATATAAACTGTATGAATGCACTTATATAAACTGTATGAATACATGTGTATAAACAGTATGAATGCACGTATATAAACTGTGTCAATGCACATATATAAACTGTATGAATGCACGTATATAAACTATAAATACATGTATATAAACTATAAATACACGTATATAAACTGTATCAATGCACATATATAAACTATATAAATTCACGTATATAAACAGTATGAATGCATGTACATTTACAGTTTAATGTCAGTCCTACTGTAACTTGATTTGTTGGTTCATATGATTTTGAATCATGCCAGTCAGAGGGTGGAGACAGAAACAGGAAGTGAGAGACTCAACTTGTTCCTCAGAAAACACTAGACACAAAGAGACAGACAGACGGACAGACAGACAGACAGACGGACAGACAGACAAGTAGCCCAGGTGTATCAGACAGCAGAATAAAGGAGAGGCTGTTCAGGTGAGTTATACTCTGGTGTGTGTGTACAGTTGTAGTAATACTCTTTGTGTGCAGTCGTAGAAATACTCTGTGTACAGTCATGGTAATACTCTGTGTACAGTTGTAGTACTGATGGACGGAGTATGTGAGGATGACCTCTGCTGGCTGCAGCTCGATGATTTCAGGATGCTTCTCATAAAAACCATCGAACCTTCACGGATCACCCCATACCTCCGGCAGTGTCAGGTACTCCTGCTGCTTCACCTGTTCCTCCTCCTGCTCCTCCTGCTGCTTCACCAGTTCCTCCTGCTGCTCCTCCTGCTGCTTCACCTCCTTGTACCATCTACCTGCTCTGCTTTGTGACACTCCTGTTGCTCCTCAGGTGATCAGCGCTGAGGATGAGGAGCAGCTCTTCAACGACCCTGCCCTCGTCATCAGGAGAAGAAAAGTCGGTAATAACCAATCACATCGTGATCTTCTGCATAATAATGAGCTCAAGTTATCGGCCTGAGGGCGGGCTGTCTAACTCTAGCAGCCAATGACTGAGTTTCCATGGTGCAGGATGTGTCTGGGATCATGTCTTTGATGACCTTTGACTTCCACAGGAGCCTTGCTGGACATCCTTCAGAGGACAGGGGTCAAAGGTTACACAGCCTTCCTGGAGAGTCTGGAGCTGGATTATCCTCAACTGTACAGCCGGATCACCGGGAAAGAGCCCAACAAGACCTTCAGCATCCTGATTGGTCCGTCTACCTGTCTGGCTGTCTATCTGTCTATCTGTTTACCTGTCTGTCCATCTACCTGTGTGTCTAATTACCCGTCTGTCCATCTACCTGTCTATCTGTATAGCGGCCTGTCTTTCTCCCGGTCTGTCAACCTGTCTATCTGTTTACCTGTCTGTCTGTTCAGACACAGCAGGTGAATCTGGTCTGACCCAGTTCTTGATGTCGGAGCTCAGCCGACTCCAGAGGACACTGCAGGATGAGCGGAGGCGTCGACAGCAGGCATGCTCTGTCGCTAAGGAACAGGTGGGCAGGTTGCTAAGGAACGGGTGGGCAGGTTGCTATGTTAGAGCAGTAGATTGTGTGATTACAGGTGGTCTCTGGTGGTTCATTGGTTGTGTTTCTCTGCAGGAGGTGTGGTCTCGGCAGCAGTACCTGAGGGACCGCGAGCTGAAGAAGCTGACAGAGCGCCTACAGAAGGTTCGCGAGGAGCGCGAGCGTCTGAGCGATGAGGTCAAACAACTCCGAGATCACAACTACAGTCTGATGGCCGACATCAACACTCTGAGCCAGGACAAGAGTCACGCCCTGCTGGCCAATAGAGACCTGCAGATAGAGGTCAGCTGATCCCCATTTCCACCTGACAAACACCTGCAGGTGGAGCTGACCTTTGACCTCTGTGTGTGTAGGTGGAGCGTCTGAAACACACGGTGCTGAGAGCCGAGAGTCAAACAAGACTGCTGAGACGACGAACGCTGAGACCGCTACAGGAGGTACAGACACCTGAGAGACTTGAGACACCTAAACACTAGACACCACGAGATACCCAAACACACATGAGACACCTGACACACCTGAGACACCGGAGAGACTTGAGATACCTGAGACACTAGAACACACCTGAGACACCTGAGAGACTTGAGACACCTCAGCACACCTGAGACACCTGAGACATTGAGATACCTGACACACCTGAGACACCTGAGACACTTGAGATACCTGACACACCTGAGACACCTGAGAGACTTGAGACATCTCAACACACCTGAGACATCTGAGAGACTTGAAATACCTGAGACACTAGAACACACCTGACACACCTGAGACACCTGAAACTGTGTGGATGGTTTAATGATGACATCATCATCATGATCAATAATTAATGAGATGTTCAAACTGTTTTCAGAGCAGGAGTCTGGCTTTGCCCACTGAGACCTTCTTCCACCCCAACAGACTGGAGGAGCTGAAGGAGGAGAAACAGGAGGAGCTGAAGGAGGAGAAACAGGAGGAGAAGAAAGAGAAGAAAGAGAAACAAGAGGACAAGAAAGAGGAGAAGGAGAGTCCAGCTCCCCCTCAGATGAACCTCCTGACTACTGTGTTCAGACTGAGGAAAGACCTCCACAGAGCAGAGGAGCAGAGAACCAGGGTGAGTAGGAGGAGGAGGAGGAGCGAGAGGAGGGGGAGGAGTGAGGGGGGCAGGGGGGGAGAGAGAGAGGAGGAAGAGAAAGAGGACGAGAGAGAGAGTAGAAGGAAGAGAGAGAGGAGGAGAGACGATCTGAGATTGATTGATTTGTTGGTTTCAGAGTCTGGAGGAGAAGGAGGAGCTGGAGCTCCGGTGTGCTCAGCTGAAAGGAGACGCCAGGATGTACCGTCAACGAAACAAACAAACCCTGAGACAGATGGAGGAGGTGATCAGAGAGAGAGACAAGGTGAGGAGGAGGAGGAGGAGGAGTTGAACAGGTAACAGGTGACACTCATAATGATGATGTCATGACTCTATGACATCTGATCTGATTGGTCCAGGCTCTGTCGTCTCGGGCGGAGCAGCAGGAGGAGGCGCGGCTGCTCCTGCAGGAGAAGGATCAATACAGGGAACAGGTCAGGCAGCTCACCGAGCAATCTGATAGGCTGGAACTCCTCCTGCTGAGGTCACAGGGGGAGGAGCTACAGCTGAGGACACGCCTCCGCAGACTCACCTACAACTCGCACCAGGTGAGGAGGAGGAAGTGATTTCATGATGATGTCATGATGATGTCATGATGATGTAATGATGAAGGCTTTCTTCCTCAGTGTGAAAGGAGCAGTGAGGAGGAGGAGGAGGCCACAGAGAACGCCGCTAAAGGTGAGTCACGTCATATACACCCCTGAAGTGATGTCATATCATGTGACCCGGCATCATGTGACTGTGTGTTCAGGGAGCAGTGAGGAGGTCTGCAGTGGGACATCAGGGGAGAACGAGGAGGCCGTGCTACAGTGTCACGACACTCCTCCAGGAGGAGCCACCGCGCCTCAACAGCAGCCCAGCCCTGCTGCATCATGGGTAATTTAACTGCTTCTGTGTGTCAGCTGACTGAAGTCCACAACAGTCCACATTACTGTGTTAGCTAACAATATCCGCATAACGTCTGTCTGTCTGTCTGCCTGTCTGTCTGTAGGAGGAGGAGGAGACAGACGGCTGTTTGTCCTCCAGGAGTCGTCCAAACTTCTTCTATCGCAGGTCAGCATCTTTTAAACTTCCTGTATATATATATATATATACATATGTGTGTGTGTGTGTGTATATTCACCTGTGTTTGTTTTCTCGTTTCCATGATGATAGGAAGCGAGCTGTCAGATCCAAGATCTGCTGTAAGGAGTACACCGCCAGTAACCTTGACGACAGTAGTGGCAGTGACATCACTGACTCTGACTGAACATCACATGATCAGTCCATGGTCACATGATCAGTCAGCTGTTTCTTGTCTAACTTTCTGATTGAACAAATAAAAAATGGAATGAATGAATGAATTTTTACATAATGTCTACAGAACATTCACACAATGTCTACAGAACATCCACAGAACATCTACAGAACATCCATAGAGACAGGCTCTGTCTGCAGCAGGTCACAAAATATGCAAATGAGGCCAAACAAATAAAAACAGCTGATTCTACCAACCAAAACAAACGTAAACATCAACAATGACCTGCAGTTACACTAACATTGCAGTTTATTTTTGAACACAGACACAAAACAAACATACTGTCACAGCTGTTCAAAGGTTCTTTAAAAAATAAATAACTAAAACACCCTGAAGAACGCCTCAACACACCTCAGACGTCACTTCCTGTCGGCTTTGGTCCAGACTTTTTACCAGTTTAGTTTTCTTCTACGTTTCTTGCAGACCGTGAACGCCTCAGTGCGTTCAGTCCGCCCCGTTGTCATGGAGACGTAAAGACTCGCAGCAGGAGACGGTTTACCTGATAGTTTACCGGAGACAGATTACTGAGGTTTGGGTAAATGTTCTGAGTTATTTAACGAGTGACCGTCAGCATGTGTGAAAGCAGAGCCGTGCGCAGCGGGAAGGTGTACCGACAGCTGTTCGACGCTCAGGTGAGTCAAACCTGAACCTGAATCACCGCAGTGAAGTTAGTTTTAAGTTGGATATTCGACAGACATTCGCTCCGGGTAAACCTCTTCTTCGCTCCGGGTACAGTGCGACTCCGAGCAAGCCACTCCAGCATTTCAAGTGCACCCGTATTGCAGACTTTATAGTAAACACACGCAGATAGAAGACAGCTACAGCGTGTACCTACTTCCTGTTTTAAAAATAAAAATGTGGGCTTATTTAAAGCAGAGATACTGTGTTTAAAGCTATTGGACTAGTATGTTTTTTTGAGTCATTAGGTCACATGAAATGTCTACACTATTATAGGACTTGTAATGATTGTCCAGAAGATAAGATAAAAGGAACTTTATTTTTCCCAAAGGGAAATTTAGTTAAATCAGCAAGCTCATCTATTTATTAAACAGTTACACAGTCTGATGGCTGTGGGTAAGAAAGATCTTGTATCTCTGTCATGCAATGAAGAGAGAGTGTGTGTATCTCCACCACGGCAAGTGTATTCTGTCACTTCCGGTTATCGGTGTTACTGCCACAGTGCTCTCTGCTCACCTAAACAGATTTTCGTATTTTTTTCACATCAGCGATTATCTACATATCTCTACACTATCCTTAGACTGTTCTGTCTGTGGTCGAACAGTCACTGAACTTTAGTGACCACAATCCGATAGTTTTACCAGTTTATGTTAGTCACACTAACTAGCCTAGCTATAGGAATGGCTTCTCTCTGCTCTCCTCCTCTCTCCTCTCCTGCTCTCTCCTCCCCTCCTCTCTTCTGCCCTGAGTGCCACATGTTTAGCTACTCCTCGTCCTCCTTTAGTGATAACGGTACTTGTAATAAATGTAGTTTATTTGTTGCTTTGGAGGCGAGGCTCAGTGATTTAGAGGCACGGTACCGCACCTCCAGACAGTCAGCAGCTACTATAATTAGCAAGTCCCCTGTAGCCGGTGCGGTACCACCAAAGGTAGCTTCAGCTAGCCATCCCCCGGCAGTTCCTGAACAGCCTGGAGGCTGGGTGACTGTCCGAAAGAGGCATAGCTCCAAACCGAAGCCCACGGTACACCACCAACCGCTCCGCGTTTCAAACAGATATTCCCTGCTCAGTGACACACCCGCTGAGAGGCCAACTCTGGTCATTGGCAGCTGCATTTTATGAAACGTGAAGTTAGCGACACTGGGGGCATAGTTAAATGCATCCCGGGGGCCAGAGCGGGTGACATTGAGTCTAATTTAAAACTACTGGCTAAAGATAAACGTAGATACAGTAAGATTGTTATTCACGTCAGCGGTAATGACACCCGGTTACGCCAATCGGAGGTCACTAAAATTAATGTTTCATCGGTGTGTGAATACGCTAAAACGATGTCGGACTCCGTAGTTTTCTCTGGACCCCTCCAGTGACCAGTGATGACATGTATAGCCGCATGTCGTCATTCCACCACTGGCTGTCGAGGTGGTGTCCAGCAAATTATGTGGGATTCATAGATAATTGGACACCTTTCTGGGGAAAACCATCCCACTTTGGATGGAGCAGCTCTCATATCTAGAAACATGGCCAAGTTTATTAGTCGACCAAAACCGTGACAACCCAGAGTTGAGACCAGGAAGCAGAGCTGCAGTCTTACACACTTCTCTGTGCCTCCATTAGAGCAGCTGTCCACCCAGTCCTTTAGTACAGAGACTGTGTCTGTCCCCCGTCCACCTACATTATTTAAAGATAAAATAAACAGAAGAGGAGTTCATCATAAAAACTTAATAAAAATTAAATCAACATCTCCAACAGTCCAAAATAAGAGAATTAAATGTGGACTCTTGAATATCAGGTCCTTGTCCTCTAAAGCTGTTTTAGTCAATGAATTAATATCTGATTATGATATTGATTTATTCTGTCTCACTAAAACCTGGCTGCAGGAGGATGAATATGTTAGCTTAAATGAATCCACTCCTCCTAGTCATTGTAATACTTATATTCCTCGAAGTACTAGTCGAGGTGGTGGAGTTGGTGGTGGAGCCATATTTGCCTCAAGTCTATTAATAAATCCTAAACCTAAACTAAATTATAATTCATTTGAAAATCTTGTTCTTAGCCTCACTCACCCAACCTGGAAAACATTACAGCCAATTTTATGTGTTACAGTATATCGTGCTCCTGGTCCTTACTCTGAATCTTTATCTGAATTTATATTTATATTGAATTCAATGCCATGTCTCAATGTAGCAGAGGACTTGTCTGCTTCCTTTAGCCTCTCACAAATAGATCATCTTGTTGATAGTACTACAGGCTCATTATGGACAACTCTCGACTCTATCACACCTCTGAAAAAGAAGATAATTAAACAAAGGAGGTTAGCACCATGGTATAGCCAGCAGACTTGTAAATTAAAGCAAGAGGCACGTAAATCTGAACGCAAATGGCGTGCCACTAAACTGGAAGAATCTCGTTTAGTCTGGCAAGATAATCTTAAAAAATACAGGAAGGCTCTCTGTAATGCCAGAGCAGCCTATTACTCTTCATTAATAGAGGAAAATAAGAACAACCCCAGGTTTCTCTTCAGCACTGTAGCCAGGCTAACAGAGAGCCACGGCTCTACTGAGCCATCTATTAACTATTAGAGACAAAATTCATCGCCTCTTGCCCTCAACAGGCACTGGTCTGCATTCTGATACAGCAAGTTTGGAAACAGCTGTAAAACCCGATATATATTTAGTGTTTTTCTCCCATTGACCTTCATCAAATAACTTCAATAATTTCTTTATCAACCTGTCTCTTAGATCCCATCCCAACCAGGCTGCTCAAGGATGTTTTACCTCTAGTTAGCCCTTCTTTTTTGGATATGATTAATTTGTCTTTATTATCGGGATTTGTACCACAGTCCTTTTAAAGTAGCTTTAATTAAACCTCTTCTTAAAAAGCCCACTCTACATCCAGAGGCTTTAGCCAATTACAGACCGATATCAAACCTTCCCTTTCTCTCTAAGATACTTGAGAAAGCTGTAGCCAATCAGCTGTGTGACTTTCTCCATAAGAACAGTTTATTTGAGGAGTTTCAGTCAGGATTTAGAGTGCATCATAGCACAGAGACCGCACTAGTCAAAGTTACAAATGACCTCCTAATGGCATCAGACAAAGGACTCATCTCTGTACTTGTCCTGTTAGATCTTAGTGCTGCATTTTTTTACAGACTGGAACATCAAATTGGCATCAAAGGAACCGCCCTACGCTGGTTTAAGTCGTATTTCTTAGATCGATCTCAGTTTGTTCACGTCAATGATGAATCCTCCATGCATACCAAAGTCTGTCACAGAGTCCCACACGGTTCTGTACTACTGGACCACTTCTATTCAGTTTATATATGCTTCCTTTAGGGAACATTATTGGGAATCAGTCCATTAATTTTCATTGTTATGCCGACTACACCCAATTATATTCATCGATCAAGCCTGATGAAACCAATCAGTTAACTAAACTCCAAGCATGCCTTAAGGATATAAATTTTGGATGACCTACAATTTTCTGATGTTAAATTCAGACAAAACTGAAGTTCTTGTAATTGGACCCAAACACCTCAGAAACTCTCTTTCTAGAGACTTAGTTACTTTAGACGGGATCACCCTGGCCTCCAGCTCCACTGTAAAGAATCTTGGAGTTGTTTTTGATCAGGATTTGTCCTTTAACGTCCACATAAAACAAGTTTCGAGGACTGCATTCTTCCACTTACGTAACATTGCCAAAATCAGACGCATCGTGTCCCAAGCGGATGCAGAAAAACTAGTCCACGCGTTTGTTACTTCTAGGCTGGACTATTGTAAATCTTTGTTATCAGGCTGCTCCAATAAGTTTCTTAGGACTTTGCAGCAAATTCAGAATGCTGCTGCACGTGTTCTCACAGGAAACAAGATCAGAGATCACATCTCTCCCATTCTGGCTTCCTTGCACTGGCTACCTGTTAAATCTAGAATAGAATTTAAAATTCTTCTCCTTACATACAAAGCTCTTCATGGTCAGGCACCATCATATCTAAAAGAGCTCATAGTACCTTACTAGCCCTCTAGAACACTGCGCTCTCAGGATGCTGGGTTCCTTGTGGTTCCTATAGTTTCCAAAAGTAGATTGGGAGCCAGAGCTTTCAGCTATCAAGCTCCTCTTCTGTGGAACAAACTGCCATTCTGGGTTCGGGAGGCAGACACGGTCAACACCTTTTAAGAGTAGACTTTCCTTTTTGATAGAGCTTATAGTTAGTGCTCACTCAGGTCACCCTTAGTTATGCTGCCATAGGACTAGACTGCTGGGGGACTCCCCCTCCCTCCGCCCCCCATCCCTACTCCGATCACAGAGTCAGTGTTCTTAACAAGCTTATCCAGCCTCCTTGCCTGCTTCCTCCCCAGCAGAATAATGCAGCATAAAAAAAAAAAAACACCTGCCACCACATACTGATAAAACATCTTACTACAGATGTTTACAGATCTGAGCTTCTTCAAGAACAAGAGGCAGCTCTGCCACCTTTTGTAGCCTCTGTGCCTCTGCAGGTTTGCTTTTAACTCACTAAAACTTCTGTCATAGTGAAGGGAGGCAGAGGAAATTAAGTAAGGGACCAGTCCAACTTGTTATCCAGGGCATGCATTTATCAAGCTTCTCAGAAATACTCTTAAGAATGCTGTTGAGAATTGACCTAGGAATAAAAAAATTCTTGGCTCAAAGCTGTGACTTCAGAAGAAGTCATCAAGCATCACAGTCTCACTTTAAGCGAAGTGTAGGACTAAATCCTAATTGTCAGTCTCAGAGTTGATTTCCAACATTTTGCTGTGGAGCAAAGGGAATCCTGGATGATGTATTTAGAAAACTCCAGGTAAGGACCAATCACTGAAAAGGATTTCTTATATATGAATATTCTCAGAGAGATGTCCAAAGAAATTGTGTAATATGTTTCCTTTCTTCAACCAATTCCACACGTTGCAGTGTTTCTTCCTCTTTCCATGTGGTTTTCTTTTAGAATCCATGGTGATCACATAAAATTTTGGCTTTATATACGTATATAAGTACATACTGACATAGGTCAGTTAACCACACACCAGTTTTAAATTTGTCATAAAGAAATGGACCCAACAAATAGGAAACTGCTTGTCTTTAATTTACTGTATGAATATATTGATTATTTCAGACATTCTTTATTAAAAAGACTATTCTTTATTGTGTTGAATGTGAACTTATCTTAAGAGTTTCACAATTTATTTGGACATCTCTCTGAGAGTATTCATATATAAGAAATCCTTTTTAGTGATTGGTCCTTGCCTGGAGTTTTTATTAATTATTATATGTAAATATTAGCATTTTAGCTCAATAGCTTCCAGGTCATGTGATCAACTGACTCACAATCAGTGTGGAATCATAGTACTACACTGGCTGCATGAGATACACCTCTTGTTTTTACATTCATAATTTTTTATAAACTTTTATATGTAAATATTAGAATTTTAGCTTAATAGCTTCTCAGTAGCTTTAAACACATTATCTCTGCTTTAAATATCCCACATTTTTATTAAAAAAAAAAAAACAGGAAGCAGGTACACGCTGTAGCCATCTTCTATTTCTGCGTGTTTACTATAAAGTCTGCAATACGGGTGCACTTGAAATGTTAGAATGGTTTGCTTGGAGTCGCAAATGTCTGTCGAATATCCAACTTAAAACTAACTTCACTGCAGTACCTGAATCTGGGTCCAAGCAGGACAGCACTGGGTCAGGACAGAGTAGCACCGGGTCAGGGCAGGACCAGAGTCTACCGGATGTTAACGTTTTTAGACGTCAGTGTTCACGTGACTCAAACGGATCATTTACATTTAGTTATTTAGCAGACGCTTTTATCCAAAGCGACTCACAGAAAAGGAAACAATCAAGGTACAGTGTGATAAGAAGCGTTAGTGTAACAATAAGTGCTATGACAATTCTTAAAAGGGTAGTTTTCACATGTCCAGTTGTAGGTAGTGCTAGGAGAGAAGGTCCCCTCTGAAGAGCTGGAGGTCTTCAGGAGTTTTTTAAATGTAGAGAGGGACGCCCCTGCTCTGATAGGAACTGGTAGTGCGTTCCACCAATGGGGAGCAACAAATGAAAAAAGTTTGTATTGCCTTGAGCGAACAGGTGGCAGAGCCATTGGAGGAGCGCAGTGGTCGTGAGGATCAGAAACATTTAAAACAAACAAACAAACAAACACACAAACAAACAAACAAACCGGAAACAAGTCCAGCTGTTAGCTAATGTTAGCTCAGTCTGTTAGCTGCTGTAAGCTAATGTTAGCTCAGTCTGTTAGCTGCTGTTAGCTAATGTTAGCTCAGTTTGTCATTCAGACTTTGTTGTTTCTGTTTTGAAGGTTCAACTCTCCAGATCTCTGCTCGCAGGAAGGACAGACACCAGGACAGACTGTCTATCTGCAGAGGACAGCAACACACACTGCAGTACGACCAGCAGGTAGACAGAGACAGTCTGAGAGAAAGACAGTCAATATACCATCATGCACATCCACAAACTGAATTTTTTAACATGTGTCTCTCTCTCTCTCTGCCTGTTTGCCTGACTGTCTCTGTCTTTCGGACTGTCTCTCTCTCTCTCTCTCTCTCTCTGACTGTCTGTCTCTCTGGCTCTCTGCCTGTCGGCCTGTCTGTCAGGGGACAGCGGTTGGACACTGATGATGACGTTGATGCTGTCAGCAGACTTCCTGACACCGTGGGTTCGTATGATTGGTCTCTGACAGCACCTGATAAAATGGTTGTTTCACATTCAGTCCTCACGGCCAATCACAGCTCTCTCTCTCTCAGTGGTCCATGACCCAAGCTCTGACATCATTGAACGACTGACGGAGAAACGAGGCAAAAAACACAAAGAAGCCCTGAAACAGCTGGAGGTGGAGCTCACTGCCATCAGCCAGGTACGACACACCTGATATGACACACCTGATATGACACACCTGAGGTTTGATACACCTGAGGTTTGATACACCTGAGTTTTGTTTTATCTTGTGCTGTTGTGCTCTATACCAGCACTCATGGAATGACTCTCGTCCAATCAGATCACTCAGTCTGAACTTCCTGTTGTGTATTACACTATAACACACTTGAGAAAGTAAACATGATGCCTCATCTTACCTGAACTAATTTACATATTGTTGTTTCAGGTGTGTGAGATTCAGGTAAGGACAGTCAGTCTGGAGCTGCAGTCCTCTCTGCAGGAAGTGGACCTCAGGTTGAACACCCTGAAGGACCAAATGGACAAGCTAGAACACCTAGAACACGTCAGTCTACAGGTACACATGAACACCTGAAACATGTCAGTCTACAGGTACACATGAACACCTGAAACACGTTAGTGTACAGGTAGACATGAACACCTGAAACACGTCAGTTTGTACACATAAACACCTGTGTGTGTGTGTGTGTGTGTGTGTGTGTGTGTGTGTGTGTGTGTCAGGTGTGTGTTCTGTGGCAGCAGGTAGAGGAACAGGTGAAGCTGAAGAAGTCAAGGATCATGGAGCTGAACCACAAACTGACTGAATCTGAGGCTCAGCGGGCCGACGAGGTCAGAGTCTGACCATAAAGGGTTAATTTATACACGAGGACACACATCTTTATCAAACATTCTTTAAACGTTCTTTAAACATGTTTGTTTGTTTATTTGATATCAGCAGTAATCAGCTTGTTTGTGGCTGTCTACATGTTTCTCTGTCTTCTTTTCTTCTTGTAGATCAAAGGCGTGCTCAAGACGTACCGCCACCTGCTGGAGAAGATCAGCTTTCTGCCTCCGCCTGTCGTGTGCAGACTGATCCACAGCGAGGCCACGGTCGGTACCTCACGGTAACTTTTAACCTCTGACCTCAAACATCATGGTCACGCTGCTCTTGGTCTGTGTCTAGATGTTGAATCAGTCTCTTCTGGCGAATCGTCGCAGCGTGGCTCGACTGCTGCTGCTCCTACAGGAGGAGAACCTGCAGCAGGAGTCCCTCCTCCGTCTGCACTGGGAGGACTGTCTGAGCTGCTGGAGGAGGAACAGAGTCAAGGAGGTCATAGACCGCTTCAGGTGGGTGGAAAATCAGGTCATATGACAGGTTCAAACATTCAATATGAATGCTTTTAGCATTCAATATGAATGCTTTTAGCACCAGGATCCTGAATTAGCACTCCTTGTATAAACTGATCCAGGATCAGTTCTTATAAGAACTGGATCAGTTCTTATATAGACTGATCCTGGATCAGCGTTCCTTGTATGAACTGATCCTGGATCAGCGTTCCTTGTATAAACTTTCTGGATCAGTGGTTCTTGTGTTGTAGGGCTTTCTGCAGCAGTGAGGAGGACCAGCAGCTGGTCTTGGTCTGGACGGTTCAGATGAAACAGACCCAAAAGGTTCTGACAGAACAACGCTGTGACATCATCCATAACATCTGGTACCAACAGCTGTTTGTCAATAACACTGTCCTTTCATTGGCTAGAGGATCAGTTTTTCACCCCCCTAATCCCCCCCCCACCATTGTCCAATCACATCCTTCCTCTTTGTTTCAGCTTGCTGGTCCCGCCCTCTTGCTCCACAGCACTGGTCTCTGATTGGTTCAACCAGCTGACAGCTGTCAATCAACAAATTGGTAACTGTGTTCACATCTGTCTGTGTCATGTTCATTTACACACGACAGGTGTTTCCTGTGAAAGGGCTTTAAATCTTCCTCACATGAACACATGACACGTCATCATCATCATCATCATCATCATCTCTTCTTCTGTGGTGCTTCACTTCCCTCAGAGAGTCTTCACGCTGACTTCCTCCATCAGCTGCGACAACATTATGAACAGATATGGAACGATCGACTAGCTGAGGTGCAGCGCTGTCAGGTGAGTACTACAGCATGTACTACAACATATACTACAAGTTTAACTAGAGTAGTTATTTGTAGTTCTTCACAGAGCAAAAATAAAAACAGGAATCAAATCAATTAATAGAATCCAGCAGAACAGATAATACAGAAATAAAATGAATGAATCAGGCCATACAGTTATAAAATGTTATAAGAAATAAAAGCTGGTAAGAAAAATGAAGACATGAAAGAAGTTTAAGAGCAATAAAAATTAAAAACCAAATACTCCCTCTTTTCCCAATCTGCCTGATGAGTTGCCCATTGAAACCCTGTTTTCCTTGGAGCCTTGTCTTTCTGTCTACCTGCCTGCTGGTCTCTCTGCCTGCCTGCCTGCCTGTTTGTATGTCTGTCTGCCTGTCTGCCTGTCTGCCTGTATATCAACCGGTCCATCGACATATTGTCTCAAACTGAGATCATCCGGATAATCAGTTCCCTTTTTGTCATTTCATTCAGCAGTTAGCTCCTTTGCTATCTGAGGTATTGGTGTATTGATCTATACTATATGTTATTGATTGGAGTATTGATTGTGTACTACATGTTATTGATTGTGTATTGATTGTGTACTACATGTTATTGATTGGCATATTGATCCTGTACTACATGTTATTGATTGGTGTATTGATTGTCTACTACATGTTATTGATTGGTGTATTGATCGTGTACTACGTTATTGATTGGTGTATTGATTGTGTACTACATGTTATTGATTGGTGTATTGATTGTGTTCTCCTGCAGGAGGCGCTCTCAGCTCTGCAGCTGTCAGAGGAGGAAGTGAACGATGTTGTCAACTCTCAGCTCCTCACTTTGATTGGACGAAGCCAGAGTCAGGATGAAGAACGATTGACTGTTTTAGATGTCAGTCACACAAACCTCACAGAGACTTCACAGAGTCTAAATGTCCACCTTTGTCTGTCTGTCCACCTTTACCCTCACACCTGTCTTCATGTAACCAGATCTGTCCACCTGTCTGTCTGTCTGTCCACCTGTCCGTCCGTCTGTCTGTCTGTCTCTCTGCAGCTGTGCTGTGACTGTGTGGCCCGTCATACTCTCAGTCTCAGCAGGTGTGTGTTTGATGTGATGCGAGGAGCAGCGTTGCTATGGGAGACACACAGTCACAGGTTAAAGACGAGAGAAGAAGAACTGCAGCAACACCTGGACGACCTGAGACGCTCCCAGCAACAACACACACAGGTGAGTCTAATACACACACACACAGTGTTTGTGAGCATCTGTTAGCAGACTTTCCTATGATGCTTTGCTGCTGTATTGTCAGAGGAAGAAGGTGCGTCTGGATGACCTGCTGGCTGGACTCCGTCAGGAGAGCAGTGAGGACGCTCTGAAGAAGTCTCTAGACAAAACTGTCTGTTACCTGCAGGACATCCAGCACAGGTACTGCTAATGCTAATTCTCATGGAGGGATAAGGGGTGAAACAATGCTTTTAATGTGAAGCTCTGACTTCCTGTGTGTGTGTGTGTGTGTGTGTGTGTGTGTGTGTGTGTGTGCACGCAGCTGCACTGTTGGTGTCTCTGATCAGTGTCAGCTGTTGGATTGTCTCCCGTCTGTCTTCCTCGACGATCTTCTCTCCTACAGCAGCAACATCAGCTCCTTTTACCACCTTGACCATGCCTACACACCGGTAACCATGGAAACCACTCACATGTTAGTGACAGGAAGTGTTTCTCAGTTCATGTGACTCTGCTGTGAAGACTGTAATCTTCCTCCTTAGAGTCCAGAAGAACTGCAGAACCTGGACCTGTCATCCACCGAGCCCGCCCAGCCAACAGAGCCGGGTCAGTACCAGTTCTCAGTGCAGCTCATGTTTAACTGGTTTGTTCTTGTCTGAACTGGTTTGTTTGTTTGTGTAGAGCTCAGTGACAAACCAGAGAAGAGGACAGACAATCGTCCAATCATCTGTCAGAATGACCCCACCCATCCCTCTCAGGATTGGCTAACTGAGGTGAAGATCAATGACAAACAATGATTGACTTCTTATTGGTCCAGAGAAACATGTGTATATGTGTGTGTGTGTGTTGTGTGTAGGCGGATTCTGCTCTGCTGGAGATCTGTGACATCAACAGTTATGTCATGTTCACATCATCCAGGGGTGTGGCCTATGGTGGCCCTACCTTCAGATGCCCTGCCCCTGACCTGCCAGACAACCTGCAGCAGGAAACACACCTGAGCCGGTTTCCTGTGGAACTGCTCACACATACACTCAGCAGGTACGCACACACGCACGCACACACACACACACACACACACACACACACACACACACACACACACACACACACACACACAGAGCTAACTGTGTTTCTGTCCAGCGTGCGGACTCTGTTCTTCGACCACCTGGAGCAACGTTTCCATGATGTCCTCAGCTTGGCTGTTGCCATGGTGATGGTCAGGAAGGAAGCGGTTCATTCAGAGCTGGAACTCGAACTGCAGGACCTGAATCCAGAACACATCAAGACCCAAATCTACCAACCACGCCTGGGTAACACACCAGTTTATCTCCAGTTTATCTCCAGTTTGTCACCAGTTAAACCAAGTAACATGTATGTGTGTAGCTGAGCTGCAGGTCCACTCTCAGCTCGTGGACTCTCATTGTGAGGCGGTCTCACACTTGTTAACTTCCTGTCGGGTGGAGCTGGAGGAGCTGCAGAGCACCATCAGCAAGAAGAACCAGGAGTTCACCGCCATCCTGTCCAAGATGGAGGACAGCGCCCTGACGGCTGACAGTAGCCAACGGTAACAGCCTGTCTGTCTGCCTGTCTGCCTGACTGTCTGCCTGTCTGCCTGTTTGACTGTCTGTCTGTCTGACTGCCTGTCTCTGCAGTCTGGAGGCTCTCAGCTCTGCCCTGCAGGACTGTCTGGATCAACACATCAAAAACACCCAGCACTGTGAGACTACCTTCAGACAGATGGTTCAGACCAGACTGGAGGGAGTCAGAACCAGAACAACAGAACTCCTCAACTCCTTCAGGTAACACCTGGAAGGTTTCCAAAGACAGGGTGAACAGGCCATCCACTAATCAGATGTTCGGTGGTTCAATTCCCGGCTCCTCCGGTCTGCATGTCCAAGTGTCCTCGATCATATGCAGGTTAACACAGTATCAACAATACAATTAAATGTGTTGGACAAGAGGAACCTGTCCGCTCAGCATTAAAAGGCTCCGCCCTCAGTCTGCGGATGAGATGTGTCGTGTGAAAGCACTTTTAGTGGGTGGATGTCAGCCAATGACGTGTCATCTCTCGACCCATCTGAACAGCCATCAAGCTGTTCAGCCATAAATCTGTTCAGACGGGTCGACAGAGACTGAAGTCCTGGGTCAGCCGGGAGCCCAGGAGCCTCGGGTTCAGGTAACGCAGAGCTCTGGGTCCTGTTCTGAGGTTTCTCCTCCTGCAGGTTGTTCAGTGAAGGAGGAGATTTTGCTCCTCGGGAGGTGAAGGTCTTTCAGAGGCGACTGAAGGAGGAAACCAAAGAGATCGGTGTGACCGAGGAGTCCATCTACAGTGAGCTGGAGGCGTTTGAGTCCAGGAGTTTACAGCAGGTATGACCTTTGAACTCTGCTTACATCATCAAACCAAATCAAAACAGGAAGTTGAAGTTTGTGCTCCTCGTCCAGGTTAAAGAGGCATCGAGTCGCTTCGAGGAGAAACTGTCTCTCCTGAAGTCTGAGGTGAAGTTCACCGAGAAGACCCAGAAAGTCCTGAGCAGCACACGAGTCCGCATCAAAGCTGAGGTGTCTGTCTGTCTGTCTGTCTGTCTGTCTGTCTGTCTGTCTGTCTGTCTTCAGTAAACATGTTGAACTCTGCAGGCAGCCTGCAGTAACCAGCAGCAGTTGTCCATCAGCAGCAAGTTGGAGGATCTGAAGAGAATGATGGAGAACAGACAGGTACACAGACAGGTACACATGCAGGTACATACCAATACACAAAGGTACACACAGTTATAATGTTACCATGGAAACGGCAGAGTAATATTATTGGTGAGATCTTATGCTGATTCAACCAATCAGACGTCTGTCTGCAGGTGTCTCCTGATCAGGTGTGTTCTTTCCTGTCATCACTGAATGAAGGACTCGTGAGTCGGTGTCAGTACCTGGACTTCTCTTTGGTATGTTACTTCCTGTTTCATTGGACTATCTATGGACTGTGGTCCTGTTCCCACCAGGTGTTACCATGGTGACCAGTCATGGTGATGTCACTTATGTTCATCATTTCAGTTTGTTGTTTTTAACAAATTGTTCTTCAGAAACCTTCACACACCAGGTATGAACAGACTCTGAGTCAGGTTGAACTCAACTACCACTACACACAGGTACATACACATACACACGGGCCAGGTGTGACTGAACTACCTCTCTGTGGATTACAGGTGTGTTATTGCATGTTGATTTTTGTGTTGTTCCTGTGTTATTGTATGTTGTCTGTGTGTTGTTTATGTGTTTTCTGCAGCAGAGCCTGTCAGGTGATCCTGAGTCAATGAAGCCGGTCCGTTCGGGTCCACTTCCTGGTTTACTGCAGCCGAGCAGAACCAGTGAGGAGCTCCTCGATGACCCTGTTATTGACATCTTCAGGTCCCTGAACAGGTGAGTCTTCCAGCTGATCTACTGACTGTCTGTGTTGGATGATGATGGTGATGATGATGGTGGTGGTGATGATGAGTAAATGGTTGTTCTTTCTTCTCGTATGTTGTTGATGTGTCCGATCAGGGTCTCTGTGGTCCATGATGAGACAGCAGAAGAAGACAGAGAGCGACCGGCTGCTGGTAAAAAGTCTTAAAGACTTTGTGTGACTCCACGGGTCATCAGCTATCATCAATTATCTGTTCACATCAAATATTGTCAGTCATGTTCTCCAGACACCTGAGGACGTTCTGTCGCTGCGTTGATGCACAGATGAAGCATCATAATGTGATGTAATTTCCTGCTTTGTTTGACCTCGCTCACATCAGCCTAACAGCGTCTGTGTGTCTGCAGGTCCCAGTCAGATCCATCGTCTTCATCACAGAGGTTCTGAGTCTGTCACTACACTGAGGTACAACTCCAACCTGTCAGACACAACTCTGGGCTTCAGTGTTTTTACACTTGTGGGTATGTGTGTGAGCAGGGCTGGCAGGTCTATCAGGACTGACCGAAGGTTCCAGGTGTTTGGACCAGAACCAGATGCAGCGGTTCAGTCACAGTTCATCTCCATGGTGACTGCTCTGCTGTGGAAAGCCAATGACGTGCTCCTGCTGGTTGCCGAGGTAACAGTTTGTTCACAGTCAATCTAAAAACACGTCAAAGTTCAACATCTGACTTTAAATGTGTTGTCAGGACTTTTATCGGAGTGAGCGTGGCGCTGTCAGCAGGCTCCTCCTACTTCCTGACAGTTTGGACCAATGGGCTGAGAGCATGCAGCAGAGGCTGCTGGGATACAAGGAACAGGCCAGGAAGTTTCTGAGCACGAGCAGAGAGGGTAGACACACACACACACACACACACACACACACACACACACACACACACACACACACACACACACACATTACCTGAGATTCAACAGAACTGGGCTCAGCAGGTGGACCGAACCAGGTTGGAGCACAGCCTCTGAGACCAACAGGGTTTGACTTTATGATGACTCAGCCTGGGATGCCAGGAGCCAAACCCGGCAAGAAAACCACCTCAGTAGGCTGCTGTATTCCCTGTTAGACTGGACACTGCTGGTTCAGAGGTTCTGTTACTGTATTCACTGTTAGACAGGACACTGCTGGTTCAGAGGTTCTGTTGCTGTATTCACTGTTAGACTGGACTCTGCTGGTTCAGAGGTTCTGTTACTGTATTTACTGTTAGACAGGACACTGCTGGTTCAGAGGTTCTGTTGCTGTATTCACTGTTCAGAGGGTTCAGAGGTTCTGTTCGGTCCGGCTGTGTTCACTGGAAGGTAGATGCCAACATCCTTGTCTGTCTGTCTGTTTGTCAGAGTTGGTGAATCAGCTCTCCATGTTGGACGAACTACTCCGTTTGTTACCTGCAGTTTTGATTGGTAACCATGAGCAACGACAGGGGGCAGAGCTGACAGAGGACATGGGCAGAGTCAGACTGAAGCTGGAGGAGATGCTGGCCACCAGTGAGAAGGAGAGGGTGAGAACAGTGACATTACAGTGTGACATCATTGCAGTAATCAGATCTCAGATCAGTGTTTGTTCTTCTACATCAGCGTTTGAACGTGGGTCTGCTGCGAGTGTCTCTGACAGATGGCGAGCTTCAGGCTGTGAACGCCGACGAGGAGCTCAGACAGCAGCAGCTGCACGCTGCCATCTCCAGCACACACCTAGAAGTACAGGTAGGAGGAGGGTGTAGTCAGTCACCTGCTAACATCAGTACCTGCCAGGGGGATTAGTCAGCATGACTTTTTATGTTCAGGAGTGTGTGCAAGTCAGAGGGGAGGAGTTTGTGACATCACTGGGGTCTCTGACAGAGAGGCTGATGCATCAGCTGGATGACCTGCTCACACCTGCAGGTGAGTTCTTACCTATTAAACCCAAGGATGACAGGAAGTCCATCCTGTGTACCTTTGAGGTACGAACCAGAGTGTCATCTGGGCTAGGTTTAACATCATCCAGACGTGGTTCCTGTGAGTTATTATAAACTGTTTTCTGTTTGTGTTTCCCTAGAAACCAATGGTTCACACTTTGAAGACAACAGTGTTACCATGGAGACAGGAGGTGAAACAGGGCAGAGACCCTGTACAGCTGGCAGGTAACACCTGACCTGACACCTGACCTGCTTCATGACCCCGCCTACTCTGCCTCTGATTGGCTGGTTGGTTAGCTTCAGGCATTGGTTAGAAGAACATGTCGATCATGACCAATCAGAGGCAGAGTAGGGGCGGGTCTCAGAGGCCTGTGACATCAGAGCTGTGACATCAGAGCAAAGCTGAAGAGAAAAACTCTTTCACAGTAAAAGCCCTCCAGCTCTTTCCCTCAATGCCCATAGTGTGTGTGTGTTTGTGTGTGTATGTTTAAGGACCTGGTGTGGTATCTCGTACCCCTTACCCCTGACATCCTGTGTTACCACGGCAACAACACCATCCATCACCACGACCAAGTGCACCCTGGGACATCTGGCTGTTATAGAGCAGAGAGAGGCTGCTGTGACGGTACACTCACTCTCTCTCACACACACACACAGCTTCAATGACGTGTTCCAGGTGTTCATGTTCAATTAAATGAAACAAAAATAAATCAGTTAATCACATGTTTGCTTTCTCCTTTGTTTATTTCAGAGGTTTGAACAGCTGATCAGGTCTGAGTTGTTGCTTTCAGACGACAACAAAAGAAGACGAGTGAGAGAGCTACAGAGCTGGAACACATACTGGAGACAGCAGATACACACTCTGAAACATACGACACACACACACTGATTGGTTGTGCGTTGCTGTCATGATGCCCTGACGTTTAATAAACCTCAGAAGAACAGAGTCTCATTGCTGGTGTGTTTTTAGATAGTCCATTCATAATATAACAACATAAGTTTACATGTGTGGCGTGGTCTGATGCCACGGTGGGTTCTCCGCAGGTAAGACACAATCAGTGATGACTTTTAATTTTAGTTTATTTTTCATAGACACACAATCAGCTCCGTTATTGTCGTTCGCAGGCGTCTCCTTGGTGCTGCCGACAGCCGTGAGCGTCCACACTCGTGTGTCTGTGCGTTTTCCCCCAGGTCCAGCACGCTACTGTGTTTTAAAAGGAGAGAGTGATTAGGTCAATAGGAAACCGGTGTGCCAATCACTCTCACCTGGTGCTGCTCTCCCGAGCCCTCCCCACACCTCTCTCCCGCAGCTGATGCACCACGCCCCCCCCACATACCTCCACCGCCCGACTTAGGCCGGGGAGCCGTCCGGCCTAACCCACTCCCCCCCCCTCCTCATGGGAGCGGGAAAGGAAGTCGGCCACAGCCATCTGCGCCCCCGGCCTATGGATCACCGTGAACTTAAACGGCTGCAGAGCCAGATACCAACGGGTGATCCGGGCGTTGGCATCTTTCATGCGGTGGAGCCACTGGAGGAGCGTGGTCCGAGCAGAGGGTGAATGGGCGCCCCAGCAGGTAGTACCGCAGAGCATCGACCGCCCACCGGATGGCCAGGCACTCCCTCTCCACTGTGCTGTACCTGGCCTCCCTTTCAGACAGCTTCCAGCTGATGTAGAGAACCGGGCGGTCGACGCCCCGCACCCGCTGGGACAGAACGGCCCCCAGCCCTCTGCCCGACGCATCAGTCTGCAGGACAAAAGGGAGAGAGAAGTTAGGTGTGTGGAGAAGAGGCTCCCCGCAGAGGGCCTGCTTCACCCTCTCAAGCGACACCTGGCACTGCTCCGTCCACTGGACCGGATCTGAGGCACCCTTTCGGGTGAGGTCAGTCAAGGGGCTGGTCAGCTCCGCAAAGTTGGGAATAAATTGCCGGTAATAGCCGGCCAGCCCCAAAAACCGCCGCACCTCTTTTTTGGTCTTGGGCCTTGGGCAGGCTGCAATCGCTGCTGTCTTATCTACCTGTGGACGCACCTGCCCACCGCCCAAGTGGTACCCCAGATACCGTACCTCCCTCTGTCCAACTGAACACTTCTTCGGGTTGGCCGTGAGCCCCGCCTGCCTCAGTGACTCGAGCACCACGGCCACCTGCCGCACATGCTCCGCCCAGGTGTTACTATGGATGATAACATCATCCAAGTAGGCGGCAGCATATGCAGCATGTGGACGCAGCACCCGGTCCATGAGGCGTTGAAATGTGGTTGGGGCCCCGAACAACCCGAACGGAAGTGTAACGAATTGGTACAAACCGTGGGTGGAGAAGGCTGTTTTCTCCTTAGACTCTGGAGATAAGGCAATCTGCCAGTAGCCTTTGGTCAAATCCAGCGTTGTGAAAAAACGAGCAGTGCCCAGGTGATCCAGAAGTTCATCGACCCGGGGCATTGGATAGGCATCGAACCGTGAAACATCATTCACCTTGCGATAGTCCACACAGAACCGGATAGACCCATCTTTCTTGACTACAAGAACGATGGGGCTACACCAGGCACTGTTGGACTCTTCTATTACACCCATCTCCAACATAGCTTTCAATTCTGCCTGAACCACTTTTCTCTTGTGTTCAGGTAACCAATAGGGCCGTGAACGCACCGTCACACCCGAGTGAGTCTCAACATGGTGTTGAATAAGGCTTGTGCGTCCTGGCAGGGGGGAGAACACATCAGCATAACGCTGCTGCAACCTGGCTATGTCTGCTCTCTGGGATGGTGAGAGATGGTTTTCACAAAGGAGCGAGGCAGGATTGGTCGATTTTGGTACCTCAGGCCCCAACTCATCTCTCTCTGCAATTGCCGTCACCAGGGAAACAGACTCGGCCTCTCTCCAAGCTTTAAGGAGGTTGAGGTGATAAATCTGTGTCGCCCCCCCTATCAGATCGCACAAGCTCATAGTCAACCTCACCCACTCGCCGTGTGACCACAAAGGGCCCTTGCCACTTGGCGAGTAATTTTGAGTTGGAAGATGGGAGCAATACAAGCACTTTATCTCCCCGGTGAGAATTGTCTTAACCTAGATCCTCTGTTGTACAGCCGCTGTTGACGTTCCTGGGCCTGGAGCAAATTCTCACGTGATAACTGTCCTAGTGTGTGGAGTTTTGCTCTCAGGTCCAGGACGTATTGAACTTCGTTTTTACTGGGGCTTGGACCTTCCTCCCAGCTTTCTTTAACTAGGTCCAAAACCCCGCGTGGTCTTCTGCCAAACAGCAGTTCAAAGGGGAGAAAATCCCGTGGAGGCCTGGGGTACCTCGCGCACTGCAAACAACAGAGGATCTAGCCATTTATCCCAATTGCGACTATCATCGTGAACAAACTTACGGATCATGGACTTCAAAGTCTTATTCAGGCGCTCAACGAGGCCGTCAGTTTGAGGGTGGTAAACACTGGTTCGGATTGACTTGATGCCCAATAATCCGTACAGTTCTCTCAGTGTTCGTGACATAAATTGGGTGCCTTGGTCAGTCAGGATCTCTTTCGGGATCCCGACTCGGGAGATAACTTGAAACAGCGCCTGCGCCACACTCTTTGCGGAGATGGTGCACAGCGGCACTGCCTCTGGATATCGTGTTGCGTAATCCACAAGAACTAACACAAAGCGATATCCACGTGCACTCCGGTGAAATGGCCCGATGAGGTCCATCCCAATACGTTCAAATGGGACCTCAATCAATGGTAATGGCCGCAAAGGCGCTCTCGGGATGGCCGGTTGGTTAACCAACTGGCATTCAGGACAAGATGCACACCAGCGGCGCACGTCTGCTCAAATGCCAGGCCAATAGAATCGGGCCATTACACGGTTTAGTGTTTTTTCACACCCCATATGTCCAGCCATCGGGTTATAATGAGCCGCCTGGAAGACTATTTCCCGGCGGCTTTTTGGTACCAGCAACTGGGTAATTATTTCACCTGTCTGAGTGTCACGGCTCACTCTGTATAACCTGTCCCTGCGTAATGAAAAGTGTGGATATGTTAACGCTGCGTCAGGGCGCACCATGTGACCATCAATTTGTATCACTTGGTCGAAGGCAAAGCGTGAGTATCATCACGAGACTGCTCGAGTGGAAAATCTTCCATGGAGTCAAACACGGAACCTGCGGCGCCTCCTGTGAAGGCACCGCTGGCTCCACCTCCCGTCTGCAGTGTCGGACAACCTCGCGTCACCGCTGAGCACAGCGCACATATCCCATGTCCCTGTCGGCCGTGAACGCACCCCCACACACTGCCCCACTAGCTTATCAAACCCTGGCCAATCAGTACCCAGAATCAGGGGGTGCGTCAGGCGGGAGCTAACCGCAGCCTTCACACTATGCTTTTTACACTTAAACCGAATTTCCACTGGTACTACAGGGTATCTGTGAATATCCCCATGCACACACCTAATCTCCACCCATCCTGCCTCTATCAAAGCCCCGGGTCGAATCAGATTCTGGTGAACTATAGACTGCATGCAGCCCGAGTCCACCATCGCCTGATGTGTACCCCCCTGAATCCTTACCGGAACGCTGTACGTTGCTCCCGGACCGGGGGAGGGTGCTGGAGGGCCGACAACCCGAACTACTTGGCCGACCTCCATGAGCGGACACTCACGGCGGAAGTGTCCGGGTTGTCCACACCTCCAACACTCCTGCCCTGCCGCCTGAGGAACCCTCTGCGAGCTGAGAGCAGCACCTGTAGCGGCTGGATCCTGGGAAGAAAAGAGAGGAGAAGGGGGATTAGTTCGGGGAGTAGGAGAGGGTCGAGCGGGTGTGTATGGCGGGGGGGCCAGGTGCAGATCTCCTCCGGGGTGCCGGCGTGGGGCAGGCGGGAGAGGCTGGCCGACCCTCATGTGCCCGGGCTCTGGAGAGAACGGCCAGATGGTCTTCCGCCAAGGTGATGGCCACGGCTAGATCCGCCGGGCGGTGGCAGCGCACCCAGTCCGAGGTGGCAGTTGGGAGCCCCTCCATGAACTGCTCCAGGACGATCTGGTCCATTAACCGGCCCTCGCTAGCGGAATCCCTGGGCCGCAGCCATCGAGTTGCCGCGTCCTTTAGCTGCTGGGCGAAGACGAACGGCCGATCAGCGGGTCCCAGCTTGGCTTCCCGAAACCTGCGGCGATGGTCCTCCGTGGAGAAACCCAGCCGATCGAGGATGGCCCTTTTTATGTCCCCATACTGTCCTCGGGAGGGGGCAGGCAGGCCGAGCGCCGCAGTTTGCGCGTCCCCCGACAACAGGGGGAGCAGCCGCACGGCCCACTCTGCCTCCGGCCAGCTGCATGCTGTTGCCGTCGCCTCAAACATTTCGAGAAATGTCTGTGGGTCGTCATGTTCAGACATTTTATGGAGCGTGATTCCGACGAGCGAGGGTGCCGGGGACGCCGCCCCCGCCCGATTTATCATCACCTCCAACAGCTGGGTCTGTCTCTCTGCCTGGCCTTGGAGCGCTGCCATCTGCTGCCTGCTAAGCACGGCTTGGTCCCAGTTCATGGCCGCTATCTCCACCAGCATTTGTGCCAGAGACATAATTGGTTGCTGTGGCTCAGTCATCCTTTGTCTTTTTTCCCTGCCGAAACACGTTGAGCGCCAATGTGGCGTGGTCTGATGCCACGGTGGGTTCTCCGCAGGTAAGACAATCAGTGATGACTTTTAATTTTAGTTTATTTTTCATAGACACAATCAGCTCCGTTATTGTCGTTCGCAGGCGTCTCCTTGGTGCTGCCGACAGCCGTGAGCGTCCACACTCGTGTGTCTGTGCGTTTTCCCCCAGGTCCAGCACGCTACTGTGTTTTAAAAGGAGAGAGTGATTAGGTCAATAGGAAACCGGTGTGCCAATCACTCTCACCTGGTGCTGCTCTCCCGAGCCCTCCCCACACCTCTCTCCTGCAGCTGATGCACCACGCCCCCCCCACAACGTGTTTGACAATTCACTTTAATTTTATTTATATTGCACCAATTCATAACTTCACAGAGACCAATAATTTAGAAACGCTTTAAGAGACACAGTCCTCTGACAGAACCCAGATCATAGTGGTCCACGTCAGGGTTAGTGGATGTAAACTACCTCAATGACTCCCCCCTTGTGGTCCGACGACACCCGCGGTTTGGTGTAGGGAGTCAAGGGCAAGGCACTGGCCGGCGCATGTCACTCAGGCAACCATCCCTCGCTGTGCACTACCGTGTCGGATGGGGGGAAGAGGGGCACCAAATCGCCGCACCAACACCATGAGTTGGGCAGGAGTTGGGTAAAGGACAGGTAGGGAAGACGAGGTCGAGAAGAGGGAAGACAAGGTCGAGAAGAGGGGACAGGGCGTTCAGTAATGGGAGATGTGTCTACACCTTCACCAGTACCGTGCCAGCTAGGCAAACCCTGCATCCCCCTCCCCAACCCACCACCCCCCATTAGAGGGGAGAGGGAAGGAGAGGGAGAGGAAAGACAAGGCTGAAAAGAGGGAAGACAAGTTCGAGAAGAGGGGACAGGGTGTTCAGTAAAGGAGATGTGTCTACACCTTCACCAATACCGTGCCAGCTAGGCAAACCCCGCATCCCCCTCCCCAACCCATCATCCCCCCATTAGAGCAGAGAGGGAAGGACAGGGAGAGGACAGACGAGGTCGAGGTGGGAAGGCAGGGCTGAGGACCGGGACATGGGCCAGGGATTAAGGGCATCAGTGCTATGTTTACGGTTAAGGTATGGAGCTAGAGCGACGATGGTCGGGTTAGGGTTAGGAGGAGGGAACGGAGCCCGTGCCCCGAAGGACCCGGGAGGTGCACTGTCCATCCCCTGGTCCATCCCGCCACCCTGGTCCCAATCCCGGTTTCGCCTCCGGTTCCGTCCATAACGGACCTCCGTCCATCCGTCATCCAAAAATGGCATGACTGCCAACTCCAAACAAAAACTTTCCTCACTTGTGCTTTTAAAAAATATATATATATTTATTAAAAACAATAAAAAAATGCAATCAAACTGAAAATTCACTTACAAAGTGTAAAACCCAAAAAATAAAATTAGGTTGGGGATGAGGCCAAAGCACTGGAGCCCTCCTCCTGATGGTTGGGGGCGGGGCTTGTGAAAGTAAAAGAGTTTTTCCACTCGATGTTCCGTTCCAGTCTGTCCCTGCCCTTGTGCAGAGTCTGGCCAGCCTGTTGATAGGCTGGGGATAAAGCCAAAGGACTAGGGCCCTCCCCCTGCTGGTTGGGGGCGGATCCCGCGAAAATAAACTAATTTTTTCATTTGATATTCAGTTTCAGTCTGTCCCTCCATTATGTAAAGGATCAAACTAGCCTGCTAATAGATTGGGGATGAGGCCAAAGGACAAGAGACCCTCTCCTAATGGTCAGGGGCGGAGCCTGTGAAAACAAATGAGGCCTTTTCACTTGATGTTCAGCTCCAGTTTGTCCCTGTACTGCAAAAAGTCTGGCTAGCCTGCTGATAGGTTAGGGATGAGGCTGAAAGACTAGGACCCCTCCCCCTGTTGGTTGGGGGTGGAGCCTGTCAAAATAGATGAGGTTTTTCACTTGATG